>LQRL01056832.1:0-12282 GCA_001703475.1 Hydroides elegans
CCACTCAGCCTCTAGCCCTATCAATGAAAATGGATGCTTAAATTGATAAAGTTCTTAAGCTTGTGCAAGCTGTGGCACACTGTCCTTGGACAGTCTTGTTATACTTAAAAATCTTTTGATCTATACGTTTATGCAACAAAAGATATAGGCCTATATTTTTTTAAAAAGTACATTATCATTGTTGAAATCAAGAACTCGTTTGAGCTGCACGTGCGCGACCATCCGAACATTCTACTTTTTGCGTAAAAGATCTCAAATTTACATTTCAGCCCTTTTAAGCTCTAAATATATATATAAAAAAACTTTACAATTGCAGAGATCAAGAACTCGTTTGAGCTGCACGTGCGTGACCAACAAAATATCCTGCTCGTGGCCAAAAACGCCGACGAAAAGGCCAATTGGATGGCGGCGCTCATTTCACTGCTGCGGAGAAGGTAAGAATAAAGAGACGACAGGCATGAACCCAACCTTAGTATTCATATGAGACATTTTAACATATTTTCGCGGATTTGGCGGCGATGGTCTTTCGATTTTTTTCCCTCAAGGTCGAGAAAGAATGCAACAATTAGGGCGCCACTTGACATGCATATAAACGACATAATAAATTATACTTGAAACTATAATGAACACTTTATGCACAAATAGTAGTTTAAACATGCTCAGAGTTTTTATATTGTGTTTGGTAAAAACATCTAAAATGAAAAATTGGTTTTGAGGTATAAATTTGAAGTTACTGTATTTGATCTCTACGTTATCTCGATATATGTTGCGATCTTTATGAATAGATAATCTTAGTACCACATTCCGTATCAAGTAACTATCGCTGAGTATTTCTCATTTATATATACAATACTTAGGCCTGTACACAATATTATGTATAATTCCCACCCCTGTTTTTCTTACAGCATGTTGGAGCGGTTGTTAGATACGAAGATCAGCGAAGAATCGAAGCAACAGCCACTGCGCTTGCCGAGTCCCGACGTTTATCGGTGAGGACATGTGTTTAAAAAAAACAAACGCGTCTATGTGGGTTGGTAGGGAAACGGGTGAGAGCTTGATTAGCCCCATATTGGTTTGACAACTCTATCCCCGTATTCTTTTTAGAAGCAACCCTAACCGGCTAGGGTTGTGTTAATCTGATCTAAAAGGAACGCCTGATATAAGATTTAGAGTAATCAGGTTGTTTACCGAAAAAAAAGTTGTTCTAACCTTAACCGGTTGGAACAACCTTAATCTAAAAAGAATACAGGGTATGTACACGGTATATTACGGGATAGCTATTGTAACTTTGTAGACAGTTCAGGATAAGGTGGTAAGAGGGTTGGGGTTAGAGGCTGGATATGGATGCTTGTTGAGTACAGAGGACGTTTTGAGTCTGGATAATAAATCAACATAAACATGAATTAATGTACAACTAATTGATTTCACACAGATTATTTTCTTATCCTAGATGATTTATAAGCGTAACATTTCATAATCCACCCTGACTGTTATTATTAAGAATAGTATATTATCGCCCACTATGACATGGCAAAAAATAAACTTTGTTTAGTAACCATTTTCTTTGTTATTCCATGTAATAAAGGTAATACAATATTCAGATTCAATATTGTTAGTTGTTTATTGCACTCAGAGGTAAAATTGGATGCACTCAGCCTTCGGCTTTGATGCATCCAATTTGACCCCTCGTGCAATAAACACCTAACAATATTGAACCTTCATAAGGTATTCCCATAGTATTAACAACTTCAACTACAATGCCTTTAGAAATCGAATGAAGTGTTTCCTTTTAATCGGTATTATCCGCAGTAGTGTATCACCTGTATCTCAGATGAACTTACTAGTATATCGAAGTTGTATTATTATTCAACAATTCCGTTTATGGTCGTTACGTTAAACGAAGGGGGTCGTTTTACATAACGTTACATTTTCACATTTATTACATAGGCTTTCTTAACAATTCTCTGAAAGTACGAGAAATAATGAATCCACCATGGGAGCCCTAGTCGCAATTTTATCATATTTCAAATGAATAAGCCTTTGATGGATGATTATTTCAAGCAAGCTTCCGCGAAAGTCATATAATTGTCCATAAAAGAAGTTCTAAGAAAGCTATTCCAATTTTCTACTCTCACTTAGAACTACAAAGATTCTTAATCAAATGGTTGTCTTTATTAATTATAAGTTGTATATATTATTTAAATATATTAACTTCTTTGATCTCAACACTGTAATGTGCTTGTCTTTTGTCATTCAATCACGTATGTGATGCACCATTATTAACATCAATTACAACATGTGTAACTAGCAACTAACTTAACAAATTGCCTTAGTCGAACGTAGAAATATATAAAATGACCATGTAGCCGTTTAGATATTTTACCTTGATCTGATATATGATGCAAAATATCACATCCATTTGTCCCTTTTCAGTCCTCCACCGCTTTAGTTGACAATTCTTTCTCTTTGCACGTAGTAGCGATCAAGCGTTCTTTAATCGAAATTTTCTAAATATCAAATTCTAACTCCCGATACCAATAGGTGATCAAATTTGTTACTGCGCAAAAAATAGACGAATTGTAAAATGTATATTCTTGAACAGATTCGCCGAAGAAGAATTCGTATACGATCAGTGTCAGTCTCGATATCACATCCATTCCTCTGGCTATGTTTAAGTCCGATGCTATATTTTTCAATTGTTTAATTTGCTTGACAGATTCGCCGAGGAGGACTCAGAAAACAACATTGTGTTCGAAGAGAACGCCTCCAACGCCTCGTCAGAGGGTCCCGTCATCAAGGGCGGCACTCTTGTTAAATTGGTAGAGAGATTGACATATCACACATACGCCGAGCCGAAATTCCTACGCACCTTCCTTACCACCTACCGTACTTTCTGCAAGCCGTCAGAGCTATTGGAACTACTTATCGAAAGATATCCTTTTTAAGTGGTCATGAAATTAGGGGGTAAGGGTTAGCCATTGACAAGCCATTGACAAAGATTTTCAAATATTTCCTTAACCCTTTTGGAGACATTTGCTTTACCTTCGAATCACATGTAGTCGCAGCAATGTAATAAATAAGCATTGTTAAAAGATTATAAATGAATATTTGGGGATGGTGAAAGGGAAGATTTAAAATGACAAAAATATGAAAATGTTGTAAGCATGATTTTAAACATTGTAAAGCGCTTTGAGAATGTAATTTTAAAAGCGCTCTGCAAGAACTTTTGTTATAATAATTGAATGTAAAGGTTTGGGCTCATAATTGATATATTTTAATACTTAAATTGAAGATTTATTTATCAATATTACGATTAGGAGTGCGCTTTTATGTATAATGTAGACATGTGGTTGGTTTGTAATAAACCAGGATGTCATAGTGTATAAATGAAATTGACCTATAAAGACACATGCACTATTCAAAGACAAGGGATTGTCTGATCCTAACGCCCTAAAAAGTGACAAACTCGCGATAATTAACTTATCAGTCTGATTTTCGCGTTTGGTATGTTTCCTGTATTTTGTCCGGTCTCCAATTAATACGATGAGTTGATCATTATCAATATGATATCCTTTCGGAAGGATTCCTCAATCCTGTGATAATATCTGATAACACTACCTCCTTTTGATGAAACGTATTTTTCGTATTCAACTCCCAAAACGCTTTTTCATCTAGTAAGGCCAGTGAGAACACAGAGGGGATGAGATGGGGTTGGAACTTGCATGTGACAAAGATGTGTCAACGTTTCCGGACCCATTGTGAGACGTTTGCATAATCTTCGAATCACATGTCGTCCTAATGCAATGCAAATCCCACCTGTGATCAGTTGCTACCAAGTGAAGCCCAATTGCATAACTTAATTAAGGTTAGCTATGCATGCTTTTAAAAAAACATGCTTATGGTTTTATACAATGTATATTAATCCTTAACTCAAGTCATACGTTTAATATCATGGAGCCCGTAGTTGAAAATGACGAGACGACAGATCCTGCATTAAGAGATGAACTGAAGCGATTCCGCAAGGAATACACAAAGCCCGTCCAATTTAGGTGAGCCAGGTTATAACACAATATGTGATATGTATATGTAAATACTTATTTCAATATCTGTTTATTGATATGTTGTTTAGTGGTAGACACTGCGTGAAATATTGATCGAATGATGACAGTTGCAGGGTGTAGCATAAGGGTCGAAACCCTCGATAACTGCGAGGAAAATCAAGATTACCGAGTAGAATTTGGAAATACTGGGGCTTTATTCATACACCTTCGAAAAGTGACCGAGACAGAATTCTGGCTAATGCCACAACCTGCAGTTGCATTTGTTTTTCATAATGATTTATTTAGAAGTATACTAGCTTCATATAAGTTATAAGATTTAAATTACCACCAGCATTTGACCAATATGCAATTTGAAATGGAAAATGCAACCAAACTATAGAGAAACTTGTTTTTCCTTCTGAGATGCCAAGATGCTTATATGACCAGCCCGAAGATATTATCTTGTACAGCTTATGCATAAAACTGATTAAGACATATAAACCCGTTTCTTTCTTATCCCCTTCCCTGCTACGGCACTGGGTGGACCAGCATTGGTATGATTTCTCGTCGAATCCCGAACTCCTCGAGATCCTTCAGATCTTAAATAAAGCATACATTGTATGATTAAGATATGTAACCCGTTACTTTTTTACCCCCTCCAGGGTGTTGAACGTGCTACGGCACTGGGTGGACCAGCATTGGTACGATTTCTCGTCGAATCCCGAACTTCTCGAGACCCTGCAGATATTCTTCGAGTCAGTCAAGCCGAAGGCCGTGCGCAAGTGGGTCGAGTCCATCAACAAAATCATCGGCAGAAAGGTAAAGGGCATACATGTATATATATTTTTGTGAATTTTACAGTTTAAGTCTTAAACTTGGTTATAATTTATTGCAAACGGGAACCTGGTCAATGCTTTGACTGTAAAAGAGACGCATATAGTTTAAATATCATGTTTTCAATGAATATACATATATGATTAGGAGTATCATGTGATATTGATATATTTTGTTGGTAGTGATCGCATAAGAGGGCTGAGCCGGGGTGGGGTGGGGAATCGGGTTCTTGATCAATTGATCAAACAACAAAATAATCGATAGGAAAGTTGTAGACAAAATTTGGTTGGTAGAAGGTGAGATTTAGGGTGGTTGAATTTATGAAGGCATCAAGATAAAGGAGAGATATGGGTCAAATCCAACATCCGTTTTACTTATTCACTACATTTATGTTCTCAATATTTATTTTTAGAACAATACTTACAATATTTGTTTATAAAATAAACATTACATAACATAACCTTAAGAATAAACTAATTCCCCAGAGATACGAGACCTTCTGTTTTAATATTTAACAAATTAGGAATTTAATGATTCATTTGATTAAAAAAGAATAACGTTTCTATAATAGGAATGTGATCAGATCTCTGGAGAATGGTTGCTTCACATTAGTCAGGCGGGTGACACATGTTAATGATTCACATGTTTATCATATCTCAATTTATAATAATTAAAAGTAGTTCATCTTGATAAATATAGACACATGTACAATTATAATATATGATTTATAGGCTTATATATATGAATACATGTATCATAATTTTGAGAACGCAGTTAAACTCATGTATCCAACAAGAACAATACCAATTGATTCGATATCTGAGTAGTTCCATGATTAGATTAACTATGCGTGTAACTATTATTCATCTTGCAATTCATCTTCAATTTATACAATGCAATTTGAAAAGTCCACGTTGATAAGAGTATTTCTATAAAATATAACAACAAAACAATAACAAATCCATTGTGGTTATTATTAATTTATTAAACACAAGAATTTAACACATGTTGATACTCACGGTTTTTCTGAGTACATGCTTTTGTGCATTGTTTTCAACAATATCAGAAGAAAAAAACGAACAAACACATGTTTCAGGGTCCCGTGTTTATTAAAGTCGACTAGGAAAGACATACCACAAAAAAAAGTCACCCTAGGATGAACCCTGATTGTACCTAGAGTGAAATAGAGCTGCTCTCCTATACCAGATCCTATATATTATACTAGCATTGTCGATCCAACCTTTATAGGCGCTTCAAACAAAGACTAGATTTGTGTCCAACCTTTATAGGCGCTTCAAACAAAGACTAGATTTGTGTCCATCGGAGCCACGACTTGAATTGGTTTGAAACTTAGTTTGAACTCCATTTCACCACCCAATAGTATAATAGGCTTTCGGACATCATGTTCTATTTATGCAATAATTTGTGGTTGGAATAATTGAATATATTATACAACAGCGTCCAATGCATATAATTATTTAGGAGTTTGTTTTATTTTAATGGGTCTACATCACAATTGGTTGACAGAGTCTCAGCGTTTCAACATGACACAACGTGTCATTTTGAAACGACTCATTTGATCTACTGCTATCAAAGGCATTATATTGAAAGAATCGTGATTCAGTTGTATCGACGTAAATGTGACGTGTCACGCGCTTAACCATGTGATTTTAAGGATGTTGGTCTCTTACAATTCTTGGACTTTTGAGATTAATTAGTCAACTTCAAAAGGAATTTTGCAGGACACATCATAAATTCTTGTATGATCATATCAACATCATGAAGATGCATCCGTGATCAAACAGTTTTATTTTCAATGAATTTCAATAACTACTTTGAAGAATTGCTTTTAATCATTATATCAAATGAAATAGTATCTCATATCGTTATTGTAGCTGGAGTCCGACGGGATCGAGAAACCGAAAGAAATCACCTTTCCGAACAACTCGGCCAAACCGAAGATCGAGTGGCATCTCGTGAAAGCGATCGAAATGGACAAGTTTGATCTCATGACGGTAAGGATTTCAAAATCACAAAAAGAAGTTGTATGTTCTTTTATAAACGAAAAAATGTCATATGAATCCATCGCAATTAGTGGTTGAATATTACCAGACGCATGGATCACAGTGCCGCCACTAGAGATCTAGAAGATCTGTTTGAAATGCAAATGTCAAAATGAATTGTTTAGAATGCAATATTTAAACTAAATAGCGGTACAATAGTAATTGTTTTCAAAACTTAGTGTAAAAAATCTTGTTACATTGTATGTCAGTTGGCAGGGACTTATTATCTCCAGTAACATCGTTTGCGAATTTTATTTTTGATCTTAATATATACCGTATATCTTTTGAAATACGGTTTGTCCAAGCAATAGTAAAGCAAAAAAATATTCGTTATTCTGACCTTATGAAACATGAGAAATAATATGTTTAAAACCATTTTAACGTCGCATTATTTGTCATTGGTCTAACAAAAACGAGTATGACGTATTCTGATCCGAAAAAAGGGTTTTGTCAAAAGAAACCAAGTAATCTAGTTTATATTCTCTAGAAATAGGAACATGTAATTTCCCATGTACCCCACTGATAGTTTTGAATGTAATTTAATAAAGTAGAGTGTCTTAAATTTAATAAAAGACGCAATGTGAAAAGAAAATGACCCATTTGAAATTAGATTTACTAGGTTTTACGCACAATTTTCGAGTCCTATGACGTTCTAATTTGAAGTGTAAATATCAAATGTCAAGAAGACGAATGCAAGTATGCCTTCTATGAATATCATGAGAATTTGTGTGACGTCCTGGGGCCAAACAAAAAATACATCATTTGATTAGTTTAAGAAATATTTATAAATTGAGATTCAACGGTAATGTACATTAATTTTATTTTCGAATCTGAATGTAACAAAAAGTTGTTTCTTTCTGGTGTTTTAATGATATTTTTGAGATTGATGCACCAATCTTATATTGATCTACACATATGCAAATACAATACCCTTTCTCAAATTAGGTTCTCATCTGAAAGAGTAAAAAACGATAAGAACCCTATGGAACTCTGTTTTTGGTTATATTTTAAAAATGAGATACATTTTGTACTCTTTATTTAAGTTTCGTTCGTATGCAAATACACCTTTACACCTACATGTTCGTGTAACCAATCAAGTCAATAATGGCATACTCAAAGAAGAAGTGAAATTTTGCAATCAACAGATGGAAAAATGTCTATGACCATATCTTTTTTTCTTCATTTCTTTATTTCTGGCTTATAGCTGCATCCCATCGAGATAGCTCGCCAAGTGACGTTGCTTGAGTTCGAGCTCTTTCGCGCCGTCAAGCCCTCGGAGATGGTTGGCACGGTGTGGGTCAAGAAGCAGAAGCATCTCACTTCCGCTAACCTGCTTAATGTCATCGACCACTCCACTAGGGTGAGTAACCGTACATATCTATATTGTTTTAGTCAAAATAAAAAAGGGAAGGATAAAAGAATCAATGTGCCTTACAGGTTGTAGCACCCGCAAAACGGAACATCGACCATTCTGCAGTGGCAAGACAATGCATTTTTCATGTTTTTGGTTACCAATGATTTGCAGCGGTCCTTCGAATCCTTTTTAAAATCCCTAAATCTTTAATACAATCCTAACATTTTCTTCAAATTTAATTCTTTTTTTTTTTGAAAAGTGTAAAAACGAATTTTTAAATTTCCAAAAAAAAAAAAGGTAAACAAGATAGCTTGGTCACCGGAAAATAAAAGCAGGTAATTCTCCCTTCCAATGGGTGCCAATGTTTGTTTTACAAATATATTATAATAATTTACAGATGCAATTATCAATGCAGTTGATAAAGCTATTATTATTTTTTATATCAAATTTGCTCTTGTTAAAGTTGTTATATGTGGGGTCACTTCACAATGAATAAAAGGTGACTATCCTCATATAATCGGTTGCTATTTATGAGATACTTAAATGTTATAATGAATTGTTGACCTCTCAAACGCTATCTTACAGCACCACCTAACTAAAATAATTACAAAATGACTAAATGATGTATACAAAAACGGCACTTCATATTTCCTGGAATATATGTCACCCAAATAATAGATGAGTTCTATGCACTACAATTATGATAATTATCAGATTGACACAGTTCGAGTAACGCAGTGGATATTAGGGGAGTCACTTACGTTCAAGTCAAGAAAAAAAATCATGATACAATTTGAGTAAATAATTAAGCTCTTATAATGTTTACATGCTCATGTTCGATTTTACAAATATATCATAACACGAATGCACTTCAGTCGCTCATTACATGGTTATCTCCGTTTTTATTTGCGCAAATATTTTTTTGAAGAGCGACATGAATATAGAATAGGAATCGATGTGTCTCATGTTATTTTTTTGAAGAGCGACATGAATATAGAATAGGAATCGATGTGTCTCATGTTATTAATATATCTAGTAAACCATTCATTAGTACGAATATGGATTGCCGTAGTGATCCCGAATTGTGGGTTATGAGTAATATTCCCTACCTGAATCCCGCAATGAGCACATTTAACCCACCCCTCCCCCTTGCAATTTTCGTTGTTATTGCTTTATTTTACCACGTTGTATATCACATGTTTTAAGGCTAATTATGTCCCCACGTTTTAGCAATCATAGGGATTAGAGGGGAGGGGGAGGAGGGGTGGTGGTTGGTTGCGAGTGTCATCTGACAAGTGGAACATCTTTGATAACTAAGGCGAATAAAGAGCAACAATAAAGGGGTGGGGCCTTGTTTCAGAGAAAGCCATTATCAAGTGCTAAGAGGTACCATAATTTTATATACATAGTCAACATCGGTGTTTAACCCACACCTCATACAAACCGCGGACAAATGATTAGAAAATCGGTATATCCATACCGGCTCAGGTCTAGATTTGTTCGCGGAGGCCCCACCTTGTAACCCGTACAAATAAATTTTTATGTAGAGAGTTTGAAAAAAAAATTATTTCATCTATACAAACAATCCAAGTATTTTCATGATTAAAAAAAAAAATCTCGAAAGGATCCATTCTTGTTTATGAATTGGTTAACTGCCAGCACTTGGATGTTTTGAATATCAAATTGGTGTATAACCCGCGTGTTGTACACCTGGAATAGCATTTTGATTTATGACTAAAAAGATACAGACAAAATTCATATTCTATATAAAGCATGTCTTTGCGAAGTGATATGTGATTCCTCCTTCACGACACACGGAAGCTCAACGAGAGCTCTTAATGATACAGAAACCAAATATGTCACATTATCGCTCAATTTCAACTCATTCATATATCATATACCTAAATTCTTGAAACATATCTGTAGGAGCAGGTTGCACATTTAATAACTTTACTAAGATAATTACAAAAATGTCCTGGATTGCGTTGTCTTGAAATTCATTATACATACATTTTGCTGACCTTTAATTGCACTCGTCGCTGAACTTATGATTTTCTTATTCAACGACCCCTCGTTCACTCAATGAAACACATGCAAGTTCCCTGGTAACAATAAATAACTGACTCACTCAATATAATTTTTGATGAATTAAGAAAATTAACACTTGAAAATAATTAAATGTCAACAGGAAGGAAAAGCATATGTTCGCGTGCAGCTTTCATGGAAGTCGATTTGACACTTTCACATTTTTTGTTAGTGGATTTAGGCTCCCCTACTGAGCTTTAGGCAGCCTCTGTCCGGAATCACCCTTTTAGCAAGTTTGATTTCTGGCCGACTTTGCAAGTTTTCAAACGCCAACTACGTTCTGAAAAAAAACCTGGAAATCGCTTGGCCTACGTTGCCCCTGAAATACAAATGCCGGTCATGTCAAACTCCCTGTATCTTCACGCTTCTCAACAAATTAGATGTTTTGATAACTTAGATTTTTTTTTTCAATCATCCACTAAACCCTTACCTTATCCTAGTTTGATTCGCCGACAAAAACACACAACCTCTGCATGAACCGACATAATGTTTTCAAGTCTTGCATGCCATCTTTAAGTATCTCCTTTTGAACCTATATTAAGATGCATATCACATGTACTCATGTCATTAGAAAAAAATATATATATATAATTATAAATCTATTCTACATGTAGTCCTACCTACGTGCATCTTTGGTTTCCCCTATATTCATATTAAATGGATAGAGTTCTATGGGTTCCTTAGTCATTGGGTAGTTCTATTCCATTTTAAAATTACTAAAACTCAATGTTGCCACATGATACTTTTTTAAAAGTATCATACTTTTTTTTGAAAATCGGCCAAATTATACTTTTTTTATACTTTTATACTTTTTTTTATACTTTTTTTTGCTCCCGTACTTTTTAATACTTTTTTTTTCAAAAGTTGGCGTTTTGATACTTTTTTTTCGCAAAAAAAAATTCGCTCGCGCCTTCGGCGCTCGCATTGGCGTATACATGTATAAAGGACTGCATAACAATTTAAAATTTCTTAAATATTTTTCAATATTTATATTATACTTTTTTAGCTCTTTTAATATGTGGGCATCCTCATAATTTTATGTACATTTATTTATAACTTTTAATCATATCTTTATAATAATTTCAGATTTAGCCATGCCCCATGCGGGTGCGTATTATACGCGGAAAATTACGGTACTAAAAATTGTAAAGTTGCTTTTTCACATTTTCGCAGTCTTTGAGAACAACACATCATTGAGATGGGCAATCCTAAAAATAAAATGCTGAACAGCTTCAGAAAAAAACTGTATATTTCAGAATTAGACTGTAGTTATTTTCGAAATTTATGAGTATGAAACACACCAAGAATGATTGTATTGAAAGTGAAACATTTCTTCCAACATTGCCACCCTTATGGCGGCTGTTTTTACTAATCTGTTTCCCCCATCCTTTCTTAATGGAGCAGACCGCATTTATTAATGGCACCATTCATCATCTTCAGCCTTGGACAAACTGACCAGAACCTGAAACAAACAACTTCGCCTCCTTAGACATATGACCATAAAGGAGGAACAGCTATACATAGCTACTACTGCCTGCCCATGGCTAATGTATCTCATCACCATATTAAAATTCCTTTATTATTTCCTATGCATTAATAATGTATGCAATGTTGAGTAGCCTTATATCCTGTTTTTGTCGCCTATTACCTTAAACTTGATTCTCACAATGGCTTCTAAAGCTGAAGCATATCCTATGTCGTCAGTATAGTTCCTGGTTCATATACTATCATAGCCTATTTCAATATTGTTTACGATGACCTAACGGAGTTGCAGTCGTGTTTCCGGGTGTAAATTTAATGTTTAGAAGGTGTTTGGAAGCGAGCGCGTTCTTTTTAAAGAAAATAATGTGAGAATCAGCCGGATAATGAGCCCTGACATGTGTTCCTACGACCGTCCGCCCCGCCA
>LQRL01056833.1:0-10122 GCA_001703475.1 Hydroides elegans
AGCGACAGACGCGCCTCCCAAAAATATCAACACCCCCGGAAGCTGAACCGAAACAGGAAGAGGAACTCAACGAATCGATATCCCCTCCGACCTTGACCCCGCTCAAGGCGCGTGACCTTGACTCGTCCTTCAATGATCTGAGGTCACCGCCAAAGTTGGATCCACAGCTATCGCGAATTGAAGTGGAAAGGACTGAGCAATCTGCGGCACCAGTGGTTCCTAAGTACCCTTCAAGGAGACCGCATCCCGAATACATTAAGAAATTGGTGGCTGGGAAATTCAGACCATTTAAGGTGAGACGATTTAAATCGCCATTTAAAATGGATAAATTTTAAACACATTAAAGTGACTTGACCGAGCTTAACAAGTTGTGCAATCATGCGTTTACCTTCAACTTTTGGACTGATTAATTAAGAAGTGTCGTGAAACGTCAAAAATATTGCTCGTTATATTGTTTAAAAATTTGTTGAGTACCATGAAATGTAAATTAATACAAATTCTGTTAAATTGCGCCAGTGAAAAGTATATTATTAACTCTGAAAAATAATAAATATATAACGTTGATCTGTTTTTCAGTGTTCTCTGTGTGGAAAAAGATCCAATTGGAAGTGGGACGTGAGCAAGCACATGCGCTTGAACCATCAAGGTTACTACTTTCATTATTTGAAAAAAAAATGAGAATATATAACAGAGTTGTACTAGGAATGTAAATTGCTTTTAAAGTTAATAACTCAGTGAAATCATATATATCACAATGTCAACCCTCAAAATAACATATCAACATATTTAAGTAGATTCTATCTTCTTCGCGACAAAATAAAAGAATTTGATATTTGTTTTCACACTCTTAGTTTATTTGAATCAGGTCAATCGGGCCACGTCATCACCCTGACGGAGGAGGAAGCGAAGAGCACGTACCACGAGGTCGAGATCGCCCGGCTCAGGCTTAAACTCAGTCGCGAGGAGCAGGCTGTTAAAAATGTAAGGGATTTTGTCATTTCCGATTTAGGAAGTTCATGCTCTAAAATTAGAGGATTATCATGCATGGAGTTTCGTAAAACTAAAAACCGCATAAACTTGTATTTCATGAGATAGATGTCAAAACTTCCGCTTCATGTTAACAATCATAAACTATACAATTTTGTTGCCAAATTAATATTTAATTGCAATCAAAACCTCAATCTTAATAAAGTGGTCTATTCGCAATACATTTATTTATCGTTGCTTCTTTACTTTCAGTTGGAGAAGAAAGGAAGTGAAATAACGGAGACTCAGCTGGATCTAAAGTCTATCCGTCGCTTCCAGTGCAGCGTTTGCCATTACAGGTTTGCTCTCTTTCTTTCACTAAATTAAATATTAAACGTATTTTTATTGATTATTTATTTTTTTTTCAGTTAAGATAAAATGTAGCCTGTCTACTCGCTTTCAATTTGCAAATATTGTTCTTAGCCGTAGGTTCAAGTCGAGTTAACTTAATTTACATATTCTGAATATCTAATAAACATATATCATAATTTGTTGAAATGTGTGTACATCAATATCTTTGTATTGTAGGTCGAACTTCAAAGCGGATGTGTCGAAACACATTGCAAAGCAACACGTCCTCGTACCTGATGCCAACGTCATCATATTAGACGCTGACGTCGCTCGTGATACACTCCCGGAATACGACGCTACGCACGGCTGCTTGGTTGGACGAAAGCCGAAGCCACGGCCATTGCCGACACCCCTTTCTGGTAAGTTAAGGGAGTATCTCGTGTTATCGAGCTGTATGAGCTTATTGATAAACCCAACATTATTCTTATTTAATCGGTGTGATATAAAAAAGGAATTATACCCATATCAACATGGTTACTGACCCGAGGTAAGGAAATCGTAATGGCGCGGGCATTACTTTTCCCTATCCAGAGGGCCAATAACCATGTTGTTATGAACACTGAGGATTTTATTCCTTTTGATACATGAAAAGTATTGCTAAAATTCGTTTTTTTTTTGTTTTCTTAATACAGGTGTCGAGCTCGCACAAGCCCTCAGTCAAGCTTCCTCCTCCCAGCCAGACAGCATGACGAAGGGATCACCCAAAGACGCTGAAGACCCAGCCAATTCATCGATGGACACATCCGATCACAGCGCCAACGGATCCCGCCCTCCTTCTGTCTCCAGCACTTCCGGTGTCAAGCGCGATATATACCTGTGCAAAAAATGCAGCTTTTATACCACAGCGCAAAAGGCGATTATCAATCACTATCGCGTGCATGGTGAAGATGGTATTTACCGTTGTACCATATGCAATGAGCGATCCGATTACAAACACTCAATCGTACGCCATGTACAGAATCGGCACGGATTCGAAGCATATGCGGAAGCAGATAAACACATTACACAGCGCGACATTTACACGATCATTCACGGGGACCCAGCTGAGTTATCGCAAATCTCCAACGACCCCTCGTCTTCAATGGATGCTTCAGTGGAAGACCGAGATTCCTCAACACAAGGCTTCGTCGTGACCATGTACAAATGCATGATCTGCGGCCCAATGCGCTCGTCGGATTTGCGCTATTCTGTGGTTCGGCATGTGCGAAGGGTGCATCCCGAGATTGCGAATCCCGAAGATTATGTAGATGAGTTTGAGACTGTGAAACCGGCGTTGTCGCCTTCGAAAGTGCATAATGCGTCGTCGGATGAGACTCGCGATAGCTCGGCTATTACCGAGAGTCCTGTCAAGGTGCGAGGGAATGAACTGAGTGATGCACAGAACTATGCTATATACGCGGCGAAGAAATTGAAGTGCAACCTGTGTCCTTTTCGCACAAATAAGGCATCACACATGAAAATGCATACAGTCAACCACCAACCGTCAGCACAGAACAAGTTCAAATGCAAATACTGCGACTACTATATGACGCAGCCACATAACCTCCGCATGCATGAGAAGCTACATATCATGGAAGAACTCTATGGAGGTGGAAACATTCCATCCTCTCCAGAGAAAAGCAGCGGCGGTGAATTCCAACTACCAAGGACACCCGTCAAACGCAACGGCGCCGCTCTGCCGAAATACGGCTGCGATAAATGCCCGTTCATGAGCAATAAGAAGAACGAGTTTTTATACCACAGGCAGTTCCACAGGCCTAAACAGTCGGCGCAACAGACCTGTCAACTGTGTCCGTTTTGGTGCAAAGATGCGAAGGCCCTCAAGATGCACATGGTTGTGCATGATGCCGATTACCTTCAAAAGGTGCACCAGGTGGCACCACAGGATCATCTATTGGATAACTCACTTCTAATGGCCTCTCCTTGTAAATCAGATATCTCCGATATGAGTGTAGACGATATATTGGAGAGCGCTGAATTGAAACAACGCATTATCGCATCGAAAGTCAAAAGCGTGGCGGTCACTCCACACAAAGTGCGCCAGGAGCCACCGACTTTTCCGTTGGGGGCCTCTCCGGATGTCATGTCGAGTTATGTGCTTAATCCCAATAAGCACAGTTTGTCATCGGGAATGTATAAGAAATTCTACAAATGCAAGCACTGCCCCTGGACCAACACGCGTCATCGCAATTTGGTGCTGCACGAGAAAATGCACGGCAAGCGCGAGGCAACAAAGGACTTGTTCAAATGTCCGTTCTGCGATTACTATGTTGGCAACCGCGGTCTGTTGTCCCATCATATCAAGGTCCACTCGGCCCAATATCGACCTGGTTATGATATTATCAACGATGTCGAGGGTGGCGGAGGCGAAGAGCTGAATAAAATGGATCCGGAAAAGGATTCCGAAAAAGAAAATCCAGATGAATCTAAAGATGATTCAGACGACGATGATGAAAATGAGAATGATTCCTCTGGAGCTGGAATTCTCGACGGAATCGATAAAGAAGAAACGGAGAGCAGGATCATTCATCATAAAAACACAACGCGCATGGACATGTTAGCGTTTCCGCACAAGTCGGATTATTACATTAAGTATTCTGAAGGCAAACATATCTTGGAGAAAGCGGTGCTCAAGAAATGGTGCTGTGAGAAATGCCCGTATGCAACCATGAAGAAATCACAGTTCGAGAAACACGTGTCACTGCACGGAAGCCGTCAAAAGTATGTTTGCCAATATTGCGACTACAGTGTTCCAGGATACCACTTGCTGCTACAACATGAAAAACTCCATCGCATGCCAAATCCAAATCTGCTCAGTGTTCAATCCATTGCCAATCTGACTCAACTACCAGAGATTCCTGCCGACCTAGCTGTTTCTAAGCATTATGCTTACGAGCAAGAGGACCTGGGTGTGCATGATCACATTAATGCACTATACGAACACACGCCACAGTTTAGCGAACCGAAGAAGCTATACCATTGCGACCGCTGCCCGTATTCAAACGTGCGCCGCGATCACATTTTGGCGCACCTGAAATTCCACATGATTCGAAGTGAATTCAAATGTGATTATTGTGACTACAGTGTGAGCAAGAGTCATTTGATGAATCAACACGTGAAAGTGCATTTCATTCTGCCCGGTTCTGAAATGAGCTGTGAGTCGGTGTCTCCTGATAAATCGGGACATCCCGAGGAGGATCTGATTCCATATCCGATCGGTGATGATCCGTTAGATCTGAGTATTCCGAAAGAAAACACTTTGATAAATAGAGCAAAGAAAGGAGACAGCAATGACGGAAACAATGGGGCGGTTGATCCAATGCAAGTCGACACAGATGTTGAAGATGAAAATTTGAACGTCAAGAAATCATTTAACGATCAGGATCTCGATAATTATATCGATGGCATCAAACGCCTTAGTGAAGTCGACGAGCCAAAGGACTATACCATGCTCAATAAAAGTATCAACAATAACGAAAACAGCCCCGGTGAAAAGGAAATGTTTCCGAAGACCACAAGGGTGGCGCCGGAGGTAGAGGGAGCGTGTGTTTGTAAATACTGCGATAGAATCTGTAGCTCGCCCATGAAGCTGAAACAACATGAATCTCAACATCTATTGGGAAGCAGCAAGATGAAAATCGCCCAATAGATTCATACAAATGCCACGGGCAATTCGCTAGCGATTTCCGATCACGCAAATCGAAAAACATTTAAGATATGCTACGTGATCGTTTTTGTCTGACAATGATGATGTGTATTGCGTTTTTTATTTCGAGAATGATTATTATTGTTGTTCTAATGCAATTTTTTCCTGAAGACATGGTGATGTTTTCATTTGGATATTATGACGTAATATTTCATAGTAGTAGTCAAGACGATTCGAATATGATACCGGTGTATGCGTACTTATAGTGCATGATTTTTTGAAAATTAGTTATGATTTAAGATATAACCGAATACTTTATTTCTGACTGCTATATTGCATAAGGATATAATTCACATAAATGTTCATTTTCTTTGAACATTTGTACTAAATAGGACTTTCTTCATCGTTTGGTTGGATCGCAGCAGCGCATTCTATAAGAATGATTAGTTATACCAATCTTTGGTACTTGACAAATTTTACTATTGTGGTATTCCATTTACATTTATTCACTTTATTCATACAGATGAAATATTAGAAGAAATAAAGATTGAATTTAGTGTTGTATATATATTAGATTTTTGTTTTCTACATAATGTACCATTTACCTGTATTTTTCACATTAGATTTTGTTTTTGTTTTTTTATTTATTTAATTTTGCAAGTCAAAATTTGCAAAACACTGACTGTATTTTGCATTAATAATAATAATGAAAAAAAAATGAAAATAATGAAATAATTTTTCTAATGTGTTTGTGTCTAATTTGTCTCGTATGAATAGTTTATGTTTCTATACGTTCTTCAAATAGATAGCTCTAATCAAAAGTTGATTTCACCAT
Organism: Hydroides elegans; assembly: GCA_001703475.1. Classification (NCBI taxonomy): domain Eukaryota; kingdom Metazoa; phylum Annelida; class Polychaeta; order Sabellida; family Serpulidae; genus Hydroides; species Hydroides elegans. Next base: position 5,859 of record LQRL01056833.1, read on the forward strand.
AAATTGATCTTTACATTTTCGTGATATGATTGCATTGTTGATATTTATATGTGCCAAGCTCAGTGCTTCATTCCTTAAATATTGTAAAATTGATCATATAGAAATTTTAAATACATGTAAGTGCTTCTATGACATAGAAATGTTCTTTTAAGTGATTCAGTGCCTTAATGACATGTACAAATTATGCTCAACTTGGTGAAACCATTCGAAGCCCATAGCATGGGTTCGGATGGATACAAAGTAGTTCTCAAATTGTATTTTGTACTTTGAATTCATTCTTTTGATTTAGTTAGCCCTTCTTACACGTGTTTCAACGTATTGTTGCAATAAACGCATTTATATTTTCTGTAAGATTTAAATGACATAGAAGTGTGACTTTATTCTTGTTTTGCATTCCACTTAATTCCAATTCAGAATATATTATACCATTTATGCAATTGGTAGGTGCTACATATTTCGTTGCAATTTATCTGGCCAAATAATAGTTCTTTATTTTCTTTGAACTTATTTTGTTTTCAAAACTAAATTATAATATAGGGATAAAACACGACTGTGAGTTTATAGTTCATAATACAAGTACGGAGGAATAATTACAAAACGAACGCCGAAGGCGTGAGTTTTGTAATTATTCCTCCGTACTTGTATTATGAACTATAAACGAACAGGAGTGTTTTATCGCTATTATGACATTTGTTTATTTTATCACAAACTATTTGCTTGAAACAACTTTTAACAACAACTTTTCATAAAAAATGTGTACGAGTAAGTCGCGCACGTGCTTTTGTTTATGTTTTTGGCTGTTCCGTTTAATGCTAACAATATACTGTGTTCGTCTTGTTTAGTGATTTTTTGGACGCAATAAGTGTTAGACGGAACAGCCCAAAAACAAAGCATCGGCTGTTCCATGAAATGTTAACAACTTCTGTGATCGTCTTGTTTTGTGTTACATTTTGGACGCAATAAGTGTTAATCGGAACAGCCCCTAAACAAAACTTCGGATCATTATGATTGGTTCTTTTGTGCAGCACGAAGAATTTTATCGTGATTTATACTGCAGATTATAAAACGGTTTGGGCTTACAAAGAAATATAGAAAAAAACTCTTGCATCATGTTATAATTGATAATAGAGTTCTGTATGTGACTATTTACATTTGTTTTTTAACCATCTATGCCAATTGTGTTCGAAATATGAATATCGAATAAACGCCAAGAGTTTCTATTTTGTATGTTATTTACATGTTATATATAACCAAGTGTTGGAAGTTGCCATTTCGAAAACTTTTCATGTAAATGTAGCTTTTGTTTTGTAACACAAAATTGTGTAGTATCGATAGAAAAGTAGAGCCCTCACCTCGAGGTTAATTCTGACGGGGAGCAGTTTCTTTTACTATGCATATTTAGAATTAATCACAATATTTTATACCGAGTTTTGTTTCAAATAGAGTATCATGAAAATGGTATTGAAGTTAATAAATAAATAAAAATCAAGTGCCCTGTTTTATTTTGATAAATAAAAATATAGTAATACTTTGCTGAATATAAATAAGTTTGACATTTCAAAATACAAATGACATACTGACAATAAAATATACAATTCAATGCAGAACTAGGGTTCAATTGATGAAAGCATGATACAGCCACTTTGGATACCATCCTTGATTACGCCACTCACTACTTTTGTTATGTTATAGTATATACGAACAAGTCACAACCAGCGTATATTATTTTATTATGTTTGTAATTCTAACATGACATTAATTACACACTCTACAGATGTTCTTTAACATACCACACCATATTACTTATAAATACGAATTTTACTTTTATTACCACCTTTTATATAGCGTTCCTTTATATTTTTATTGTACAACAATGCAATCTTGTGAAAGATTCTGAGCTTGTGATTCACAGAATATTCATATATTTAAAACTGAACAAAGACTCAAGGCTGACTATCGTTTGGAGTTTTTCGCATTTGTTCATGTTCCAAAAGGTGTATTACCTCATTCGTAAGCCTATGCCGCGTACCTTTCCAAGTGAACCATACAGGCGGGTCCGTTTCAGAATCTCCTTCGTATTCGAAATACTTGCTAAACTCAATGGCAATGCTTGATTTAATCAAACCGACTCCGCATGCCTTGGCTGGGCCAGGGTGATAAATGCGACCAGTTTCAGGCAACATACAAACCTTTTCAGGCTCGAATGGAACTGTTAATAAATCTTTGCTTCCTCCTATGGATAATTTATCGCCTTCCTTTGACTCAATAACATGTGTGAACACAATTGGTAGGTCATCACAACGGATATAGTTGCGCTCGCGTCCACAGGGTGACAAGTAGGGAAAATCTTCCTCGAAACGTCCTGTCTCATTTAGTTTGACTTGTTTGAAGAAAAACTGAAGGAATTTGGTTTCTGAAAAAGAAAAACAATGAAGCCTTTCCGTGCCGAAAGAAAAAAGAAAGAAAGGTTAGTTCACAGATTTACTTTGTCCATCAACGTTATTTTGAATGGAGTATCAATAAAAGAAAATAGAGGATCCCTTCCGACCCCATATAGGGAGATATATAGACAACAACTATCAATAGGTAAATAAACACATTAAGACTTCAGATTTGCTCGTATATGTTCCGAATATTGAGGCGGAAACTTAGTTTAAGATAATTGAACTATTGCAAAGACGCCTTATTTACAACATAAATTGAATCGTTTCACACTACTTACAAAAGGTTCTGCTCAATCATAATCATAATTCTATATACCGGTATATATATATTTTGATATAAAGATATAAACCCAACTAATTACCTTTGAAGCATGAGGTGAAGTTCTTGATTCTGGCATCATCCAAAAACAACTGAAAATTGAGTATAATTCCAAGTTAACTTGAAATGTCTTCTTATATAAATTATTCAAAGTTTCAACATTGTGTTTCTATGATTAGTATCATGTAATACAAAATACAAAAAAAAAGTAATATATAAAGTATATTTCACTGTTGAAAATAAGCTAGTGCCAACATCATCCCATAAATGGCATTGCAAATTGTCATATATGAAAGAAAAAGGGAAAGCGGTCGGAAAGAGTTGAAGAGGTAATATTTCGCCAATATTTACAAGTCAGGGTGTAGCTTAAGGGTCGAAACCCACGGTAATTTCGAGGGTAAATCAAGATTACCGAGGCAGATTGAGGTACCCTCGAAAAATTACCGAGGGACAAATCGATTTTATCGAGGCATAATTTAGGTACCTTGGACAAATTTTCGAGGCAAATTTCAGGAACCCTCGAAAAACAAGGAAGTATTTGTGAAACACGAAAAGGCCCCAACCGCCCCCCGATTCGAAAGGGTATTGACTATATCGTATATGCCCGTGTTTTGGAAATTCAAAGCTTTTGGGCAATTTTGGCCAACCTCCGGTGGCCGCAACTGTCAAAAGGCACATCTATACGCCAAGACCTTTCATATGAGCCTATTCCAAGGTCTCTACGACCATCCGTTGCAAAGAAACAGCCTGGAAAAGGATCTATAGGCCCCCAACCTTTGGGGTTGGGGCCTAATTATCGAGGCAGAATTCTGGCTTATGCTACACCCTGCAAGTACTTGTAAAGTCCTTTACACGTACTTGTATATCAGTCTGAACTCCGCGTCTGAACACTTACAATTCCTTTTACTTTTGAGAAATTGTTCATGTCCGATTATTTCACAACTTAGATGTTTTATATAATTTCGTTTATATAGATATATTGAGATATTGATATTGATATTGAGATATTGTTTCGTGTCATTAAAATGGCTTAGTACACTTGTTAAAACGGGCCGTTCGGTAAAGTTCTCGAATCCTGCTTTGTATGTGTATACTTTGATATAAAGGTTCGCAGTATATTTTGAAATATGTATTGAAGAGGAATAATTTTAATCTAATACGATGGTCAACCAGTCTGAACTGTCCATGAATTTCCCATTAAAAGATATATTAACAAGGGCAGCTATATGTAAATTTGACTGGATATGGACATGGAACAAATTTCAAAGTTCATATTTTACAACTTCTACTTCTTATTCAAAGTTCATATTTTCACATGTCATTGATACTGTCAAGAAACAGCTGAGAAGTACTGCCCAATACTGCCCCTTGTAGTGTGGATCTGCCCTCGTGGTACAACGACTTGTTTGTGAGTTCGAATAAAACGCCGCTCTATTCAACTTGCTTTATTATTTCCAATATTATTTCCGTACTTCTTATTATCATCAATCCGCATCTGACG
>LQRL01056837.1:1219-17803 GCA_001703475.1 Hydroides elegans
ATTTGTAAACAGACATTTGCAAAGTAGAATGTGGCCTTTCTAAATAGTAATTCACTTTGAAACAAAATCTGGAAACCAACAGGGGGTTTCCCCAAATACAGTGTTGTTCACTTATTACAAGGAATACTTCGATTTGAAAATCGTTCATACTTAAGAAAAGAGAAAAGAATGTTTCAGCGTCATCGTGCCACTACGAATTAGAACGAACTACATGCATAGCATATTTTCGTAAAATGGACCCATAATGTAATTTATAAGAAAATTAGTGGTACAACAGTAGTTTCCCCTAATCAAACAGTGAGCATTCATTATTATACACCGTGTTATTATTTTGTTTAAAAAAAATGTTTTTTTTTTATATTAAAAATAACATACAACCTGTCTTATTCTATTTACGTAGGAAAAATGAGTACCAGCCCCACATACATGGCCGTGATAAAATAAATTGAACATCAGACATATTTGATGAAACGTTGCTCCGTTTTTTATTTATTATTAAGATAATTTTGCATTTTTATTTATAAACTCTTATGTTTATGATTACAATATTATTGATGCCAACATTAAACTAGGTTAGGAGTTGGCATTAACTCGAATTTCCCTAAACATTCCGCACTCGAGTTAACGTCCCCTATAATTTTTACGGATATGCCTCACTTAGCGCCCGGGTGCGTTACTTGCGTCTCGAGTAAGTACGGTATTTGATTTTTTTTATCATATTTGATGACTGGATGGACACTTATTTATGTATAATTAAGATACATTAAGATACATTAATTTTTGTACTGAGAAAAAAATATATATTTCATGGTAAAAAAAGAGCTCTAGGTATAAGAAGCTGTGAGTTTAAATAGACATTTCAATACTTGCTTTGTATATATTTGAACAAAACACAGTTATTTTGATGCATCGTTGGGTGTCTTTTACACATGGGAAGGATATGTTAGAACAAAAAACTAAACATTTCCAACTGCATTTCTAATGTAACTCAGCCTTAAAATAGACGTGATGAGCTACACATTTTGCAATGGAATTAATAAACTTCAAACGTGTGCGAACAGTCCCGTTTAATTTGCGGAGAATAACAGAAATATACAAGTGCAGTCTGATGCAGTTTATTTACAGTATTTTCGTATGGTTAAAGGGTCTATTGATACAAAAAGCAATGCGCTAAAGATCTAGGAACCAATTAAAGATAAAAGATATCAGATAACGTAATAATTATGAAACTTATAATTAAAGAAAGAAAAAGTTAAAGCTATTTTCTTTTAGCGGAGCGTGATTAATGAAATATAAGAATGGTTATTTATTTCAAATTCGTTTGATTTTTCTACAATTTGTACCAAGATTCAAGATTGTTGATGAACTAATAATGATAATTTTGAATTAAACAAGACTTTATAGAGTGTATATTTAAAAAAAAACGTCATCTTAAAACGCTGTAAACGCGACTAAATATGTTAACTATAAGGATAATGATATGTAAGAAACCCGCTACTGGTTTGTAATTAAAGTTAAACAAATTAGATTAGAACAAACTAATTAGAAATAATCAGAGTAATTTGGTTCATTACACATAAAAACCCCATCAAGCGCACATTCCTTGTAGTGGTATATAAACTAGACTTCTAGTATACTAACACCCTTCTCCCTACATGTATCTTCATCTTGCTAATTTTCCCCTAATTTCTCTAATTTACTAATTATACAATGTACATCCGAAAATACTATGCTCTCTTCCATGACGAAATAAAGCAGGGCAGTGACCCTGAAAGAAAAACCGTATTTGCATCTGAAGGGTTTTCGTACACCATGTTAGCTTTTTATAAAGTGAACAGTTTGACTATAATATATGTATATATATATGTTATCTTTCAGATCAATTTATTCTTTAACCATTCTTATTTTATTTTACATGCTGTTTTATGATGAGGCGATCGTGATGTTCAGATTCTGGATGAAAAGTCTATTCACAAATTATGCATGGAAGCCTTCTACAGTCAACACAACTCCTATATTCATATGATATTGTATCTGTCGACATACAACACAGAACAACATGCCTAAACGGCTAAACGGCTAAACGGCTAAACGGCTAAACGCCTAAACTGCTAAACGCCTAAACGAGAAACGCGTAAACGAGAAAACGCAAACGAGTAAACGAAAATTTTGAAACGAAAGAAATTGCTATCGATATTTAGGTCAGGAGTTGTGTTGACTGTATTTAGTTATTTCCTTGCCTTACAAAAATGAGTGGGTACCAAACGACAAGACATTACGAATTCCCGATCAGGTCACTTGCAGTGCAAAGCTGAGAATTGAAATTTCCGTCTCAGCCTTGCGTGCGATAAATGAATGAAGGTCTCATTAAAGCAAGCTGTAAAGAAAGTCGCAATTGAATAAGCTGATTTATGCATGACTTCAACACATTACCGTCTTTATGTTGTCCGTTTTACAATTTTCTTATTCCAGGCCGGCCATATCTGTTCGACTTGAACGTTTCAACTTTTTAAAAAATCGCCACCTAAGTCGGGATGGTTCAATCAGGCTTCATTTTTATTTTTCAAATACTAACTCGTCCTTTGTTTTATAGATGATCCCTTAAGACTCGAGCGCAGCAAGGAACAAATTGCCTTTAAGTGGCTAGCTCAACGAGTGCTAAGTTTAATCCATTGCGTCTTTGCAATAAGGAACAATTCACTTTTTGTCTATTTTTTATCATTTTTTTTTCATTTTCATTTTGTACGTACAAAACAAGAATATTTTAAGAGATTTTTTTTGTGAAACAAACTATTATTTTCCTTGCATTGGTATTGAAATTCAACAAAACCGAAAAGTATTAAGTTCTTCGAGGATCGTAAATGGATGTGCGATACAACACGTTCAAACACAAATGAAATGATGTCATACCCCGAATTCGTTTTAGATTAAACCGGTTAGAGTTGAAATAACTTTTTTCGTTAACCCATTCTTTTTAGAGCAACTTTTTTCGCTTAACAACCGGATTTCTCTTTATTTATACGAAGCGTTCCTTTTAGGTCATGTTAACCCAACTCTAACCGGGTAGAGTTGCTTCTAAAAAGAATACGGAGATATAATCAGGAGTATACACAATGGGGTTCTTGCCTAGGGTGCACAATCAGGAAAATGATGTGTCTTATAGTTTCTCCCCAACAATATCGTAATTATGGATGATATGTATTGAGTTAATATAATTGGGTTTTCAGTGCAAAGTCATACAACAAAAGTACCTGTTCATTATGTACTGTGTCGTTTATTACCTATTTAGTTTTTCATATTAATAATGTATAATCACAAGGAATCAAGGAGGTCATGCACAAGCAAAGTGCTAGGATTGGGAGATAGTTTTATCCCCATCCGACCCCCCCCCCCCTTGATTTACGGATGTTCATGAAGTATACCGAAATCAGTGTAACATATGCACTAAAATAATTTGCTTTTGATCGAATATACAGTCGCGCGCATTATTCTCGTGACAAACGCTTAACGCTAAACGTTAAACGCTAAACGCTAAACTCTTAAATGTTAAACGCTACACACTCGGCAAGACGTCAACAGACGTTGAGCGGACGCCCTACTTTGGGCCTGTATGAAAGACGTAGAAAAGACGTTGCATCGACGTCGCGACCAAATCGGACGTAGGAATTACTTTCTACGGACGTCGGGACGTAAAGGGACGTCCGGAAAACTTTCATATGGGCCTTACGTAGGTCGTCCTCTCGACGTCACGACCGAATGCGACGTACTATGGACGACCCTTGCCGAGTGGGTAAACGCTAAACGTTAGAGAAATCGAGAAATACGGACCGCGCGCCACTATACAATTAATTTCATCTAGGCTCTAAGCGAATATAATTGTTTTAGGCACAATATTTAGTGTTGTTTTTCAGTGTTTATTTAATGGCAGAGTGCAATATCATGAAAAGAAAATTGAAATGTTTGACGAAAAAAATATTTATTTAACACATGGAAAATATTATGAACATAATTTTAGGATATTTTTTTATCTATACATTCTACTATCACACACTAAATTAAGAACATTCGTTACTTGTTATATTTTGCTCAAAATACTTTTGCTCTTATTATATTTCTCAAAATAAAATACGATTAAATGTTATCTTTTATTGATGATAACATTTTTTTCCAATAGTTGACGCCCATGTATGGACACATTGACACGCATTTCGCATTGCGAATCATAGGTGTGTTTCTGGACCAATGATCCCTAGCAATAAAGTGGCATGTTAGTAAAACAAAAACGGTTCTCTTGTAAAAAAAAAACCTACATCAGCAGGTCATTGTATGAAACCTTATGAATACATATGCCATACAACGGACTATACGGTTTATATCCGGGTTTCTTGGTAATAATACGTTCCCTCCCTTCGATTGAGATATAACTGGGCCATGTACGTATTTTTATAATCATATCCAGGAAGGATAAGCATATATATATTATAAAAAAAATAAAAGGAAATGCGTCATTGCGTTATAAAAAAAAATATCAAGCACTTTCTATAACGAACAGTGGTAGCGTCTTTTTATAACAAGAAAATCTTGAAACAAATATTCTAATGTACATGTATATAAGACTCCTATTGTTAAAATGTGATACAATATTATACATGTACGTTTTATATATATGTTACATTATTTACGTTGTGCCTTATGCAATCACCGGTGAACATTTTGTAAAATGTTGCATAGACTTTTGATTTACCTAGAGTCTCCAAGATTAAATACGTTTTTAAACCTCCCAACGAAGTCACATGAATCAGCCACATGATATGCATTACCTTTTGCTTTATAACTGAAAACAAGACAATCGTGAAGGGCACCCCACGACCAAATTTTTGAAAAGTGTTTATTTGAGTATATTATCACTTCTAACATTGAAATATGCAAAAAGAAATCACATATAGAAAAGTATTTTTTACAAAAAGGTGTTCCTATTTTTGTAGCTAGCTGGGCTCACTGCGCTCATCTAGCTGGCAGGAATCATAAGAGGAACACCTTTCATGAAAAATGAAAATAGTAAAACTGGTATATATGAGCAATTTCTAGTTGTATTTCAGTATATTATACCTAGCTAGATATACTTGAATGAAATTAAACCCTAAATTGATGAAATAATTAACAAAAATCTGCTAAAATCTAAAAAGGTGTTCCTTAAATTCTTGTAGCTAGAAAGTCATTTTTGAAAGTTTGTAGCTAGATGAAATTTGAAAAGGAACACCTTTTTTGAGGAACACCTCGTGGGGTGCTCTTCAATCGTGGATTGCATATCCCCCAACCCGAATTTGGACCTCGACACACGGGGAGCAGCACCTGGCCATACGGGAAGCTATTCCTCTTTTTTTCTATACAAACTGTTTAAAATGTATTTCTTTTGCGAAATCGAAAAGGTGTCAAGATGTTTAAAATCGTAAAATGCAACGTCCTTCTCCTCAAACGTAAGTGCGTGGCCAGACGGGGAGCGTCGAGCGTTTTGGGGTGGCCAGACGGGGAGCGTCAACGAGCGTTACTTTGACTTAGAAATCGTATTTAATAATAAAGTTAAGGCATTTCAAATGACTTAGGTACATAATTTAATAGCCTTACGAGGAGTTTGGAGTATTTGTTAGGAAACTTACAGCAAATCACGGTCTATAATCATTTGTTTATCGCGACACCAGTGCATTCTTTCATTCTATTTTAAGCTTTTCTCAAATCCTCATAAGATGTCAAACACATTTGATCTTGTACACGCCGCTTGCGGTGTGGCCACCTAGTTTGGAGTCCCACAAAGAACATATAAGACCAATACCGCTGACGCTCCACGACGCTCCCCGTCTGGCCACGCACTTAGACAAAATCTCACAAGACGACCAAACGTTAACATGTGATTATATTAGTAACTATTGATGGCTTGCCAGAAAAATAAAACTTTAATTGCATGGAGGAAAATGATATCAATCGTCAAATAGCTTGCATTGGCTATGATTTCATTGGTGTAATATGCCTACCCTAACAAAACCACAACAATTCCGTTTTTCGGATAATTCGATATGGAGTACATTTACTTTCACATTAAAACATTGCCAAAATAGGTTCAATAAAGTTGAGATATCATTGGTAGTGTACATTATCCCGGCGTGGCCGAATGGATATAGTGGTTGACTCACGGCTGGAACGAGTTGACAATAGCACTGACCAGACGGCGTGAGTTCGAGCCCACTACGGGGAGCACACATGTGGTCGACATTGCTTTTTTTACGGAAAACGACTAAGTCCGAAATCAAAAAATCGCCAAAATTACATGTTTTCGAAAATTTCAAAAATAACCTTGCCAGGCACAACTTTGGTATATATTCTATCTTGCTGTGAAGTATCATCCACCTACATTGAACAGTAATTGAGATATTGCCTGGACAAACTCATCTGGACGGACGGACGGACACGGTGCGTTTCTATATCCCCCGCCCTAGCTAGGGAGGCGGGGGATAATAATGGTAAACCATTGCTAAATAATGTGAATGAGTGTTTCTATAATAAATGATGGATAGAAGAGTCCTTATTTTATAAACCAAATATTCAAAAAAAAAGTTTCATGTGCCCTCTGTTTATGAGAACAATTAATTATGTGGCATACGCAATCATTCCACAAAAATATAGTGAAGTGAAACTGAATGAAAAATCATATGCTCCCATCTCATACCATTCAAATTTGAAGAGGGACCATATATTTCTGACGTATTAATATTCCAAAACTATATATGTATTATATAATTCTCAAACAAATGATCCTATGATGACAGTTCCGGATTGTTTGAGCCAGGAACACCCAGTTTGCTCCTTGTTATGTTTGCACGACTGTGTTGCGTGCCAATATGTCTTCCCATGCCAATATGTCTTCCCGCGCTTTTCGTGCCAATATGTCTTCCGATCGTGCCAATATGTCCTCCCGGGCTTAAATGTCTTCCCGATCGTGCCAATATGTCTTCCCACAACCAATATGTCCGTGCCAATACATGTATGTCTTCCCAAAATCTGATATGTATTTTTAAATTGACAAATTGAAAAAAATATATATATATATTTAAATCGTGTTCAACTTTACAGTTCTTCAGAGGATGAAAACAATGTCTGTTTATTTTCCTTAGCCTTCCCTTTCTATAAAACTGTTTTTTTTTCGTTGCTCTTAAAATATTGTTTGCCATTTAGGTGAAATATTCTTTATCATTTAACGTTTATTAAAAAAAAATGAATCTTGAATTCAAGTTCATTTTCAAGTTCAAGTTCAACTTTACAGTTCTTCAGAGGATGAACAAATGTCTGTATATTTTCCTTAGCCTTCCCTTTCTATAAAACTGTTTTTTTTTTTTCGTTGCTCTTAAAATATTGTTTGCCATTTAGGTGAAATGTTCTTTATCATTTAACGTTTAATTTCAAAAAATGAATCTTGAATTCAAGTTCATTTTTTTCTGAAATTTTGTATTTCAAATTTCAACATTTGAAATATGAAATCTTAATAAAGAATATAAAAATGTTATTTGTATTTATCAATGTCAATGTGATTGTCAACTGATTGTCAATTTCAAATTCTAAATTTAAAATTTTTAATTTCTAATGTCAAATTTAAATTTTTGGCACGAAAAGCGCGGGAAGACATATCGGAACGGGAAGACATATTGGCACGCAACACACGACACTTGTTCAATCATAACTTTGTCTAGAGGTAGTCATTTAGCAAGGGTTATCCTTGTGGGTGTGTAAAAACAGCATCGTTATGGGTGGGACAGGATTCTTTGATTCTTTATTCATACTTAGTTATCCGGAAAGATTTGAAAGAAAATATCCCAATGTTTAGTATATCATTTTTCTTGCAAACAAAGAATAAAAATATGTTTCGCTTGGCATATTGGTCTTTTAAAGCGGAAAATTTAGCAAATTGTTGTTTTATACTGATAAAACATACATTTTACATTTGTCTAGAGGTAGAATTTAGTCATGTGACAAGTGTCATTTTTGGGTTTTTTAAAGCAGCGTATGGGTTGGGACCAGTCACTGTTTTATATACTATATAAAAAGACCCAGGCAATTTCGAAATGTATTTCTTATAAGCAATTCTTTCGCATATTTTTGAAGGACGAACCGTCGTCCAATTATATACTCGACAACAAAAGAAATGTCCGGTTGTTCGAATCTTTGTAACTTCAAAAGTAGTTGGTCGATTTTTATCAATTATGTACCAAATTAAACAACACATAATGTGAGTTCATTTAATAAGTTTTTACGACTCTATATTTGCTATCGACGATTCGGTGAGCTCTTGAAAATGAACGAACGAAAAAGCGAGTAACAAACCCTCAAATATGCATTTTCATGGATGTTTGAACTATCTTGCCAGCAATTTTTAAGTTAATTGGTACATTAGGACTCTTTAGGTGCATATTCGAAAATTAAAGCAAGTTGCGGCGATCGCTCGAGTTGACAAAGTATCTTGCGAATGGTCAGACGCTAGGCACCGGAAGTGCCAGCTTTAGTACAATTGTTCAAAGCAACTGTTTGAATATGTCAGATGATGCCTTCATGGGTTTTGTAATGCTACATTAATGGGTTTACAACCGTTTTGGAAATTACGTTTCGCCTATTTCCTGGTTACTTCGATACACGATATTGATAGAAAAGTCACATTCAGTGAACCTTTGTTAAATCCGTAATTTAAGTTTTCCATCAAAAATAAAACAATTTTCGTGCATGTCTAAGACAACCTGATGGTCGATATCCACGCCCAAGCCTCGTAGCAATGATGCGCGCAAGCGCATGCCTTGATAAACAAATCTTACTCAATTTTAGCGTGATTGCGCGGCTAAAATGGCCGTTAAATAGTTTTTCATAACTCGTAACTCTAGATTACAATGTTCTGACCTATTTAAAGCGTATTCACTCAATAATCGATTGTTTGCGCGAAACCGCGCCTATATCGAGCGTATTTTCAATGCATTTCGCGACATCGTTTATATTGAAAACGAGGACAGCAACGACCTTTCGGTTTATTTTTTATATTTTGCACACCCTTGAAGATAATATTGACAATGACCGTTTTCGTTCGAACGCCCCGTCAATATAACCAGGTTAAGTTATCCCTTTAAAATTTTGCCGAGCTTACTCGAAAATTACGGCAAGGCTATGGAGCGAATGGAATTCAAAGTGCAATTAAGAGAGTTTAGAGCATGTGAGCTATCTTGAAATCATACCGCTTTTATTGTGTAATGTGATTAAGACTGTTTTCGCAGTTAAGCGCCAAAAACACGTTTTTCCGACATATTACGATGTGCGCTGCGACGCATATGGCAAAGAAATTGATTATTTCTCACCGTTTTTGAGTTACGAAAACCTTATACTATCTCTAGCACATAGCGCTTTTCCTCTCCTATCGATACTCATTGAATGATGATCGAAATCAATGTTTCTTAGCCCTTCGATAAAACGAACGAGATACTCGTCAAACGGATTCCAAATTGTTAGGTTTGCGAGTCCACCTATAATTATCGTAACTGAAACTAACAAACGTGTTTTAATTGGTTCCACTTTTGATACAATGAAAAAATATTAACCTAAAATGACCGGACACTTCTTTTGTTGTCGAGTATAAAAAAAATGACAATTCGTATTTGCATGTTGTTGTCTCTTATCAAATCGTATTATTATGGATGTTATTGAAATGTCCAAAAACATCTGAGGATGAACTGCAAACAAACATTGTCATTACGCACAGTTGCACAATCTCAATTGAGTAACAAGTGCCATATACTCTTTCTGAATCATTGATAACATTTAAGTCCAAATTACGGAAATTGAATCACTGTTCCGTTTATGATTAGAGTCCTTAAAATCTTAATTAAGCAGCTTGCTCATTCAACCTGAAATGAATAACAACAGCCTCCCTCTGAAAAATTCATAGCAGTATATTATAAGTGCTATATTTTTTTTTCTCGCAAACAAAAACAAATAGAAATATTCTTCACTTTGCATAAAGGTCGTTTCCAGCGGGGATATGTAATATAAGTAAGCCTTGGCATTTTCGACACTCTCGATCACATCATGTGTTGTTCTCGCTACGAGTCGAATGGGGGTGCGGATATAGGTGTATTTTTTTTTTGGAATAAACGTTATCAATGTACTCTAATTACATATAGTTTTTTAGTCGAGCATGACATATAAGCAAATCGGTATTTGTGTGGAATTTTTAAATGTTTCGTGACTTTCATATTTAAAAAGAAATTTTCTAGCCAATGAGCTGTTTAAGAATGATTTAGTTACATTCTAACTGCATTCAACAACATCTTTACCTCAGGAACATTTTCTTTAAAAAAACGAGACCATAAATATCAAAACCCCAAAAGCTAAAGACCTTGCATACCCCATTCAACACAAATCGAATTGTTCGGGCAAAAAGCAGCCATTAGGAATTTGATTTTCATTCTTCAGGTCTGTGCCCTAAACCAATTCATAACAATACAGTTCGTTATGAGCATTCTCAGCGAGGTTTCAAGCAAATTTGATAATGAAAATCGCCGGTGGAATACAGCAACAACAATTTGGCTTATTTCTCTTCAATGCGTCATTTTTCTAATAATATAGAGAAAATCGTCAGTTCCCCACATAGTTAACAAAAACACCACATTGTTATAGACATTGCTAAATAATAAAAAATCGCTGTGAAATTCAAAGATAATAATGCCAAGTATATATCGCTCGCTGACACGTATGACCGCACCATCTTTCCATATAGTCAAATAGAAAAATAAATTGGAAATTCCGAGGTCGGATATGTCTGAACTTACCTTTTCAAATTACTTTTATTGGATCGGCGTCTAGAACAAATTATCCGAATGTTGAGCAACACAATATTGCTAAAGAAACATACTCGCTCTATTGCCGATCATATCCGGTAATGGTGAGTCCTATTACTAGAGCATTCCTGTCGTTTCCAAAACAAAGTAACAATATGTTCGATATGTCGCCATTTAAGCGGTGTTGTCAATAATATATAAATGTAAAATTTTGCAACTAGATCGATAATGCGACATCTATAAAATTGATGATCAAGTAGTATCTTCAACATACGGATTCCTCTGTATCCTTATTTCCATATGCGATTTCCATATACGATTTGTACCACTATTTACCATTTTTATTGGTACCTGACATAACTTCATTGATCAGCATCGCTGTCACAATGAAGGGGTAGCATGGCAAAAAGGTGATAATAGGTGAGCAAATCTGCTGGAAACGAATGTCGACCTGGGTTTTATTAAGCATGAAATAGCTTTACATGTACATGTTGATCTATTTATGGGGCACATTTTTTTTCGAATAGATAGTGCGTGTCATTGATTATGTGTTGTGGTTTCGTATTTCTGTGTCATCATTTATTTTCTATAAACGGCTATATTGTAATTTAATATAGTTTTGTCCCTATCAATACATGTGAAATATGCGATGTGAACTATATAATCAGCCCTAACTGGTTTCAATGTAATAATATAACAATGCTAACCATTACTATTATGAATCCAATTATGTTTGTATAACTATTTAAACGCAAGAAAGTTGTTATCTAACTAAGTGGTAAACTGATACATGATCGAACATAAAGCTGTTGTCCATTATCTTTAATTTGATTTTGCGTGACTGAGGATTTTGGATATAGCAATTATAAATTTCAATCTTTCTCTACAATTGACATTTTTGTAATAATACTTATAGAATATAAATAAGCATTTAATGACACAGTGAAAAAGGATATATCTATGCTATCTGATGACATCAGATATCAATTCTTTGTCAATACACCCTAACTAAACATCGATTGTAAGGTCAAGTGTAAAGATATCAAAATATAAACATTTTATCTCAAAATTGTAAAGCTTTGAAATTAAACAGAAAACATTAAATTTATATCAAAATTCTTCATTTAAGTCAAACCGAATGCGTGATGTACGGTTAGTAAAATTCGCGCAGAAAAATAAAATATGTTGAAAGCGATAAACATTTGTACCAATTGAATCTGTTAGAAAATTATATAATAAATTTACTTTCGAACAATAAATCTCCAATAAATGTTATGGTCATATTTAAAACGTAGCTTAATCGATCAAATAACTTTATAAATTTTGAATCTATTGAAGGTTTACACTAGAACAAGTGTCAGCTTCACCTATGGATGCTATATTGAAAGTATTTCTTCATAATGTCATATTTATTTACAATATATACACCAGTTGATTGAGTAAATAGATATATATTGATAGGGTAAAGTCAGAGCCAAAAATAATAATATGCAACCAAATTTAAACGCATCGAAGTCTAAACACGCTTTACAAGTTTAATGAGGAAGATGTATGCAATCGAAACCGCTTCATAAGAGCGCGAAAACATGTCCTGTTCGTAAAGGTCAACAGTGTTTTGCTCATTTGACAAACTTAGGTTCTAAATGAGGCTAAGGGTGTGACAAAGACAGATCACGCCTACTATTGCAAAGGATGTTAACTCGATAGTTTTGTATTAAGACATAGACCATAATACAGTTGAATACAGCGAGTCAAGACATACAAGTATTTATTGCAGGAAAAATTTTATTTGTTTTGGTTCTCTATTAACAATATTAGAGTAAAAAAGCATAATGATCAAAAACAAAAAGGCATGAATTAACATTATGTGTTAAAACAGAGGTCTTAAACACATAAGAAGAGGGACCGAAGTGACTTCTCCGAATAAGACCGAAGCGTCCAATCGAGGCCGAAGTGGTAGGGGCTTAAATGGTGGGGCCAAAGTGACCAAAACTCACAATAATATTGCTTTAATGTTTTGTTATACACAGATATATAGGGCACCTGCTCGAAGAAATGTTTTTCACTTTCTTAATGTTTATCGTCTGTTTATATAGAGTCGTATATATACACTAGACGTGTTATTACCACTATGAGTTTCTTTTAACTGAGGTTTTAAATGTTGCTTTTAAGCAACTAAATTAGCAATTAAGAACAGCATTATGTGGTTCCATAATGACAAATTAATGGAACGTGTCAAATGACCAGACACATGCAGTTTTTGTGATATTACATTTCTTTGATTACATAAAACGGTGTAGACAGTATTTAAAGAAAATTCAGACAAGTAATTTTTGTTACGTGTTATCATCTGGCTTCTTTCGTAACGTAAGCAATTTATTGTGATTTTAACATGTAAAAATGTTATCAGTTTCTGCAAAATCAAATTATAATATTATGAATTAATACCCGTATAATTTTATGCGTTTAATTATTTCATTTATTATATATATTTGGCGGTTTTTATATAGCGCTTCTATAGCGCATTTATAAGTATTTTAGCAAAGAAAGTCAGAGATTGGTGGATGTGTATTTTTCTATTAATTTATAGTTGGTAAATGTATGTAATTTGAATTCGGGGAAACAGCCAATTACAGTAGATAAATAGTAGAAATATTCATTACATATTATATCTATAATATTTTGCAGGCTAATTATATTGTGAAGTCGAATATATTTTGGTACGTTTTGGCTTGAAAATACAAGCAACTAATTTTTTACATTTTCTGTCAGGTTATTACGATTTTATTTATATATCAGCAACTTAGAAAAAAAATATTGTCGATCCACCTGCGATTCGCTATATTCATGTTTAGAGTGTTTACTCATACTCAGTAGTCAGATTTTTTTATAGAGTCTACATTGACTCATACATTCATAAATCTTGTTGGTTTTTCTGGGAGCAGGACAACTCACCCAAAAACCAACTCACCCACAAAAAAAAATGTTCAACTTACCCAAATTCTTGGGTAACTCACCCAAGTTTTTTGGACGACTCACCCAAATTTTTGGACAACTCATCCAAATTCTTGTATGCATAACAATACTTAAGGGTCCCAATTTTATTATTAAGTGGGTATAATATATACATAAAAAAAAAACATTTTAAAAAAGCAATATAAAAACATTTAAGAATCGAAATTAAATAATTGTATTATTGGTTTTCAACCATTATTAGATAAACTCTGATTGGAAATTAATTTTGAGGCATATTTGATATATTATTTTATGCTTTTTATTTACGCTGCCAGATTATGATTGCAATTGGTATTGAATGAATTACTTACGCGAGGGGATCAATTTAATCCGCGATCGCTCATCGATTTGCGATGGTCCTAGGGTGCAGATCACGCGTTACTATGGTGAAATTCAGATAAAAGTCTGTGCTCAGGGAAACGTTTAAAATGTTAACTGTAGTCGCTCTATTTGAAAATGACCAAATTACAGGTTTGAAAAAGATGTTTTCCATATTTTTCATATCTCATCAATTACAAATGATATATATCTACAATAAAACAACACAATGGAGAACAAATTTTAAACATCAAAATAAACCGTTTCCTACTCTAAAACAACACAAATACAAAGTCAGGTTGCATCATTTAACAAGAAAAAATATTTTCAAAAGAAATCTAGAAATTAAAAAAAAACTTGGGTAAGTTGACCAAAAACTTGGGTGAGTTGACTTCAGCACTTGGGTGAGTTGGTCACAACTTGGGTGAGATGGTTTTTGGGTGAGTTGGTTTTTGGGTGAGTTGTCCGACATCCGGTTTTTCTCCCCACTTAAATGTGCACCCATATACGTTTTGAATTTAATATTTCTTATGTAAGCCAAATCATAGAGTACCTTTTTACAACAGCCTTGCGTTTCCTGAAACACCACTAAACTCCTACACATCTTGGTATCCGTAAGCACATCTATGCGTTTTCTTTTTATTTGTCCTTGATAATTTTTGGATTTTACTTTATCGTGTATAGTTATTATGTAAACGACTCATAGATGTGATATGTGTTTTGCAATTTTCCTTGAAATTCGCTATTAAAATAAATATTAAAACATTTTACTTTGTTTAATGTGAAAAATCATCGAAATTTCATTATAGACTCATTTATGTCACAGTACTGTAGCTGTACGTGAATACTTGAAGTTCGATCCAAGAGAATACGAAAATGATATCACTAAAGCATAAATGGCTCGAATTATTTTTTCATGGAAACACCAAGTGAAGAAACAGGGGGCTTGATTAATTAAAGAGATTATTTTATAAGTAATAAATTAAGCATTCTTCACGCCAAGATGTCATCTGATTCCCTTAACAGCATAACACGAATTAAATCCTAACTTGATACCATTTGTTCTCAGGCCACATACAAATCGTTACATTTCAAATATATAAAAAAAAACTTAAATGCCCGCTTCATCCGAACGCTAATTTCCCTTGTTTATCCTAAAGTCTTATGATATTCTACTAAGAAATCCTCCCAAGTATCGTGCTTTATCCTTGGATGAAGGACCTTTTCGCGAAGATTTTGATTTCTATCAGATAATCAAAAGACAAACCTTAAAAATACTGTAGGTAGCGGGATAATCCCGGGATAATCTCGGGTGCCTGTGTCCCGCTTGGTGCGCATAGCCACACCGGAAGTCTTCCTTGCTTTTCGCGAAACACAAAGCATCAGACGTGTTTTTGTTGGATTTTTGAAAAAGTGTGTTTTATCGGATTTATGGCTTAGAACAGGATATTCGTGTCATAAATGGTATGTAGAACATACATTAGTAAAAAGTTTAATACGTTTGGTGCAAAATGTTGCTCAATTTGGTAGTTTGTTAAATGTAACAGTTCTGGGGATTGGATTAAAGCACCGGGCCATAGTCTGGGCTCCTCTACCCGCTAACCAAGCAGATATGTTATGTTTAATGTTTTGCTATTAATTTGGGTCACATTAAAGGGTTAAAATTGTCTCTGGGCTACACCAATTCTGTGGAGGCAATGGGTCGGTGTGTTACCTAGGTCAATAGAGCTTTCCTATCCATATAATTAGCTCAATACCACTTCCCCCTGTGCTAGAGTAAGGCTGTCAAGCACGCAAGAGATTTGGTAAGGAAATTCCCCTTAAACAGTCAGTTTTTGGGGTTTTTGCCGAAAACACGTGTCATTGGCTGCCACGGCCATTGCCACGAGGGCTTGTTGCATCCACATAGCTGTGGATGCAACGCAACCCAGAAGGGGACATCGTGTAACCATAACGTTCACGTGTGTCACCTTCATTGCAGGCGGAGCGAGTCGAGGCAATGACTAGCATCCACACCTAAACCGTCGCAGCCACAACTTCATGTGTGGAGGCAACAGCGCGATCAGTGGCAACAACAGCGCGGAGTGGCTGCAATGAGCCGAGCAACGTAGGTTACTCCAAAATATTAATTCTGTATCTGTGGTTACAAGGCGTGGTTACTACTACAGTTACATAGATTAAGGGCAAGGTAATACGAGTGTTGTCAAATAGTACCTGGCTGGGCGTCGCCGCCACAGCTTTTCCTACGTCGTGGCAACGACTGGTAGTAACAACCAGTATACTCGTTAAATTCTATTCGTTTATACAGAATTCTTAAGCGACTACGAATAATTTACCTACCAGTGTATAGCAGCACTGACCCTTTTTCTTGGCTATCCTTTCAGATCTT
>LQRL01056840.1:1481-11835 GCA_001703475.1 Hydroides elegans
AAGGGTGTTACAGTGCTGGCAGCATTTAAGGGAGAATCTAGCCCGTTATGGAATAAGGACTCACTTAAAATGGTTATATTTATTATGCAAACTAATATTTGATATGTTTAACTATACGAGCATAAACACAAAAGCATTATTTACGCTCTGATATCTCTTCTAGATATGTAGGAAGTCTAATTGATAGAGTAAAGTGTTCCACAAAATCCAAAAGTAGGTTGCGGTTCAAAACCGCACGAAAATAATATATGATTTCATTTACGTAAACGTAAAGAAATCAGATAAAAATCTTAAACCGTATAATATTGACATATTGACAGGCTCAGTCACACACAGTCACTCAAAACAAATTGATCAAAACAGCAAAATTAGGTAGCATATGTTCACTATTTAAAGTTTGATCGCCTTTAAGCGAATCAAACCTGTGTGATTGTCATTCTGATCGTTTGATCAATCGTCTTCAATCATCTTTAAATGACACCTTTTCACTCATTCGTAACTACCATTAACTGCATACAGTTCACGAATGTCTTTTGCCATACGATCGATCTTGGCCTGCATCATCTCAGCGTAGATGTAAAACTGTGTCTTTGTTTCGTTGAGACTCATGATCTGCAAACGCAGGCTTTGCTTTACGCCGCAGCGGTCGCTGAGCGCAGCCCGGTCGTAACGTAGCTTGAGGTCGCGCTCTCGGTTGTCCATCGAGATCAGCTCGGCGCAGACCTTCTGGAATTTCTTGTTCTCGGCGGCGAGTGCTTGGAGCTTCTCGAAGAGGAACTCTGGCACTTTGAAGGATGCTGGTGGCATTTCCATGGTTGAAGTTTGATGAATTTGGTTGTAATACTGTATAATTGCTTCGTATGATATTGTGATACTGATGATGAGACAAAATCGTCGCCATTTTATATGGAAACACGAAACTAGACGGTCCGTTATCATATCTATTTTTTGTTTGAGTAGAGCACGCATTAAAAGATGGCCTTTGCAGATATGTGAGCCTGTTCAAAGACTCTCTTTGATGCCACTAATCCGCGGCTCCGCAGTTGGACCCAACTCAAACGAACGTCCATGCCTTTGTGGATCATTGTTTGGTTAATCCCCCATTTCATGTGGTATGTGGGTGTTTGTGTACAAAGGCTTTGTTGTTAATACGGACGGTTCGGCTTATAAACCCTATGATGTGCTTAAGTATCGAGGCGAGATTTATCTTGTGCATTTTGATAACAAAACTACAAAATGTATATGGAAATATGGTTTTCACTTTTAAGGACATATTTAATGTCAGATATACTTGCATGTTCAACGAGTTCAATGTATTCGCATTTTACTTTTAATCTTTCAAGTTTTTGTGATTCATTAAATATTATTTATGTTTGCTTTTGACTTTTAGTTTGCTCTGAGTTCCATGTGAACGTTGTCAGAGAAGTCAAATACAATACAAATTACAAATACTAATTTATCTTATTATATAGCGTGTATGAGGATTTACATATATGCGCTTATATTATATTATATTGATATACATTTGTTATATTTATTGAGCTGTTTGTTATATTTATTTGTTATATTTATTGAGCTGTTGTTCGCTTTGTCCATCTGGTTTTGAATAGAAAATAAATGTTTTTTAAATTATTTTGAATTATTTGCTATCCCTGTACTCAAATTATTGATGCTAAAATTTAGACCAGCAATAAACTCTTATCTTTTGTGATAATCGTTTCTCCTTGATGATCTTTTCACACAACTATGATCAATGGGAAAATGATGAGTTTAGGGCAAGATCAAAATGGCAACAAACTTGAAAATGCAATCAATTGAAATTCTAAAATCGAAAAAGTAGACATACGTGTATTTAGATGATAATGGGTCTGGGCGTGTGTTAAAAAGATGCATATTCGAAAATTCATCATTATTAATAATAAATATTGTTCATCCGTTTCGTTTTTGCTCTGCATATTTTTATGTGCTTTTAAATCGACTTGCTGAAAATATAGAGCTATTATTGGTCTATTTTCAGTTTTTATTCGTATACATTTTTATTTTAAGTTTTAAAAAAACGAAATGCGTTGTCACGTTTTCGTTTTGTATTGTTTTGTATAATTTGTCGGTATGGATGTAAAATGTCCTTTATGTGTAAAATGCCAGAAATGAATTAAGAAAAAAAAAGCAGCAATTTTTGAAAAAGACTTTTGTTTTGTTAACAGGTTGCTATAATGATAGGTTCCTCCACCTTCAAACTGCTTTCAAAGTACAGTGAAGTAGAATCATTTATGCGGTAAGTCGAAAGCAAATTTTAATCAATAGCTTATGCTGATGCGTCAACTAGTTATGTAGTCCATATAGATCCAAGGACTATTATATTTCGGTATATATGCGTATAGGTGTCAGAAAGAAGATAATTAAATTTAAAGTTAAAAACAAAATAACAAAATGAAAAAAAAAAAGAATGTTTGGTTTATAAATAGATATAGGCATAATGTCTTATGCAGTCAAAAAGCAAATTCCAACTTCGTTTGAAGCGTGCAATACTTATTTCACTTTCTTTACTTTTCTTGAAAATATCACTTAAAATGTTAATTGCACCGCTGCCAGGCAAACTAGTATAAGTGCATATAGATTCACAGACCTTGCCCAGAATTGTAGATAATTTACATTTAATTGTAATTATAATGTATTTTAAAACGACATTTGAATATATGCGTAGTTTATTTTACGATAGTTTATTTGTATGTTTCAGCCCGGTGCTCTTTTTATCTGCTATGTCATTACTTATGCCTATTCTTTACCCTGGGGTTAGTTCAATTTTAACTTTTTATTATTCAGATTTTAATATACATAGTGCATGATTATGAGTGTTTCAATTAAGGAACTAATCAAACCGATAGCTCATACGTTTTAAGTAACAAACGAAATTGAATCTTGAAGATTTTGTGCCGTTCAATAAATCTGTCATACACCGAATGATAAATGGAGTAAGTCCAATGTAACGTAAGTTTAATCGCATCAGGTTCCATTTATTCAATTTCTCATTCCCATAACTGATCGATTCACATTAATATGATACAATAGTGGCTGAACTTGGTCAAATGCATATACATTTATGTTTTTTTTTGCTCTTGATATAACGAAATGCATAACAATTGCATCTATCAACAAATGCAAATTACCCAGTATACCATCTCAGTATTTTTTGCAAGGTACCAGTTATTTGCATAAATATACCCAATAACGGTCATTCTAAAAAGTGCACTCTGAATACATTGTTTTTTTTCTTTTTTAAATGCGCTCTATATTATAATATAAAGTCATATAAAAATTAACATGAATTGAGTTTACTCACAACTGCGTGAAAATAAAACAGTAAAAGAAATGATTCATAATGTTTTCCGATTTGCTGCCAAGGACTTGAATTCATAAATGATATATTTTTGATTTTGCGAATCCTTTATCTCATAAATATTCTTGCTCAAACAATGATAATGTGAAACCTGTGAAGCTTTTATTGAGTATGCAATACTTAAACGCCATAGAAAATGTCTTAAATAAATTGATTTTTGACCTAATCATCGATTTGTTGACACTTTTCTTTGATTGATGAGCGCAAGTACGTGCCTTTTTAAGCATTTCTTTTATTTTGAAATACAGCTTTAGAAAAAAAACATCGTATATCGTATTTACTAAATGCTTTACTTAACCTTGCAAATTATAACTGCTCATTCGTAACCTCAATCTTTTTTTTGTGTTTTATGTTCAAAACAATTAAGACATTACGTGCAATAACAATTTTTCATTCCTGACCAAAATAACTCTTATCGCAATAAAATAGCAATTCCCATATTGTCTCTCATCACATTTATTGTATAATTGTTTGAAATGTATTTTTCGAATTCTTATAACGAAAGTACCAATTAATGTCTGATTTAAGAACCATTTTCAGAAATGCATTGTTGCATGCAGATTTTCATCAATTCTGATTAATTTTGTTTCTCCTCAATAAAGCTGTTCACCCATATATTATAGAAAATAACTTATTCTGAAATGTTGTCTTAATTGTGGTGGGTGTAACTTATGATAATCAATACCATATATAAGTGAAATGAAAAGTTACTTTAAAGGTTGCTCTTTATTTATATTTTTTCAGAACCAGCTCTACATTTTCATTGGGTTCCTTGTGTTCGAAGTGTGCGTCGGCATTTTCTGGCCCTCGCTCATGACCATGCGCAGTAAATACGTGCCTGAGGAGAGTGAGTATATGAACTTGATTTTATAAACGATGTAGGCCTATTTACTTAAAAGTATATATACCCAACTTTTAAGTTACAAGTATGCTTAAAAATAAAAGTTTGTCTTGGTGGAGTTATAGAGAAAGTAAAAAGGAGAGAGAAATATTTTGGCGTAATCATGTCTCTAGTCTTTTATTCATCGGTCATACAGACACCTTTTGAGAAACTATCATTTTAAACTTTTACTTTTCATACGGTTATTTGCATTTAAGTATTTACATTTACACAAAATATAGATTCAGTATCTCTAGAGCAAATTGTTTATAATATAAATTATACGTTAATGAAATAATCTCATTGTTTATCTATGCATAATAGAATGATTTTTCTCGTATTTCAGCGAGGGCTACCATAATGAACATATTCCGAGTGCCGCTGAACTTAATAGTAGTGCTTATCTTAACACAGGTAAACAAAAAACAAATATACTGCTAAGTCTACTCTGAAATAAGTTGATTTTCCTATGTTATTAACGTTAAGAGATCAATTATTTCACCATCGATAACTTGCAGCAAATTGAAACTAAAAAGGGACGAAAAAACTCATAATCGAAAATATCTAAAGAAAACTTTGCAAAAAAAAAAAGAAACAAAAAACAAAGACATAAATCATATTGAAAATCTTCGGGATCTAAAATGTTTTTTTTTTTTTCAGAATCTGCCAATGATCACCATATTTTGGTGCTGCGTCACATTCCTTTTACTAGCTTCTTTAAGCCAACAGGTTCTTTACAGGTGGGCTTTACATCATAGCAGTTTAAATAAGATTTTTATTCATTCCGGTTGAAAGAAAAAGAAAGAACATACGCCCACAACACAATTTGATGTATGTTATGATGAAGATTGTCGTAATAAAAAAAAGTCACTCAGTTTGTTACTACTCTGATTTAGATGCGAATTAACCATTCTCAGCTTTATATAGCTTTTTGTTTTTAAGTTAATTTCTAGATGGGATTCGACATTTTAATTATTTGATTCTGCTCTATGTTATGTTGATGCCAACAATTCTGTGTCAGCAGTCAAATTGTGGCATTATGGTATTAGGCAAGATTTAAAAAAAATCGTTTTAATTGTAAACTCTAGAGATCAGTACAAATACGGGGCTAAAGCACTATGCTCTGATGCGCCCGTTTCAAACCCTGGTGATTGGACCTTTGGTAATAAACAATGTAATTTAAACAGCTATTCATATCGCGAATTACAAAGCCGCTTTGCATGGCAAATTCACCCAAGGTATATTGAGAAAAAATACGCAAGTCCACATTTAGATCACGTCTGTCGAATGAGGTCTTACCCGTAGACTATAACAAATGAATAGATTATAAATTTGGATATACCGGGGAGATAAAAGAAAAACCAAACCAACATAACTTAAGCTTAAGCATAGAACTATATCAATTAATTGACATATTTGATTTTTTGACCGATTCAGCCCTTTAAAACGAGAATTCCATGTTGATTTAACTGCGTGATTAGTCTCTTAGGATTAATTATTATGACCCCTATACTTCTCAGCATTCGATAAAAACATTAGAAATATTTCAACACAAATTGCCTCGCCTTATCTATTATACATATTATATGTTTATTTTGTAATTGAATGCTTTATAACGTGTTTATATGTATAAATTAATGTACATGTACATTTATATGAATCATATGCTTGAAAATTGGCTGGTTGTATAGTGTAAACAATGGGTAGAGTCTAGAATTAGAGAGAAGACGGGTATAAGAAACAACAAGAGTGAGCAATGATAAATGTTCTAGGTTAAATATATGGTAAATTTTAAACTGTGTATATCATCCTAAGATGCCAATATAAACTACGCCTTTTATGCGTCAATATGTCTGGGTCGGTTACATTTGTCCGAAGGGTCTTTCGATTTCACGAATGTTTTTAAACACTTTCATTTTCCTTACCTTTGTTATACATCTTTGTTTTATCTTCTATTAGGATTGAGGGCTTAAAAGATAAAAATGCAAGGTGACCAGCATCATATTTTCAATTGTGTGGCGAGGGTTTTGTTGATGTGGTTTAATTCTATATAATCATGGTACCTCCAATTCTATTATTATTTTACAGATTTATGCATCTTTAAACCGAAAATATATACATGTAATATAACAGTTTCTTAGTTATATTCGTATCAGACTTTTTATTTATAACTTACTGAACGCTTATTTATTTGATTATATATAAAAGGGATAATTTCCATTTAGATACACGGATACTTTAAATTGTACCATAATGATTTATTGAAATTTCGAATTTGAAATCTTTATTAGGATACATTTATTTAAATCTACAATATTTATACCACACATACCACAAATATATCTATTTGAATAAGGTTGAAAGTATTTTCGGTTTATGATGCGTTTATCAAATTGGAAAAAAACTGTCTGCATGTTTTATATAGCATTCCGCGGCGGTATTAATTTTGTTGCAATGTATGATTCATGTGATCTTGCATTTTTTTGTGCATTTTGCTTTTTGTAATAGGATCGCTACCACCTGAGTTTCACTTCTTGTCGTAAGGATAATTCTTCATCTCAATAAAGCCATCGTTTTTACAATGATTATTATGGTATATTTTAAAACGATTTTGCGTATGATTATGGAATGATTCTTTTTGTGTTGCGATTACTCATATCTGATTTATCACTTTGATTTGCTTTGAACAATAGAACCATTATTGCATTTTGAATTTTACTTGAAATATCGCTTCCCACGTCCGTGCAAATAATGAATGGCCTCACTGTATTATGTTTTGAAAATTATATCTCAGAAGTGTAAACATATGTTTGTGGCGGTGGCGGAATTGATCTCCAAAATAATTACTTACATGAATGGATGAAATTATGAAATTTGAATGAAATCAATAACTCGCACCTAATGATTTAACGCCATTTTCACAATCTCGCTTTGGCCAATTGTATGACAAATATGGTTTGATATATCTACTTCAGACATCGCATTCGCACTGTTTACATATAATGGTGCGGTCGGTCACTACTGCGATCGCTGCGAAATTTAAATATATTATACCCGTTAGTCAAATCAATATCGCTCGAGTTAAACAAACTACAATTTTTTTATTTAAATTTCGCAGCGACCGCAGAAGTACCTGACCGCACCATAATATGCTCTAGGTACAATGTAGCTAGCTGGCAAACTTCTATCAATAACGAGATATGCACCGAGGGTTTGACTATGTATTTGAGACAGTTAGATTATAATTTATTCTCTTCGTTTAAAGAAAATGCATGGCATTAATGCATCAATGTCAATTACCCATAATGCATGGCTCGGGGGCATTCTAACACTTACTCGTTGGTTTTATCAGTCTGCAGGGTAGCGTCAAAGCAGATTTGCATTGCCAGTAACAGTGCATGCTGGATGGTATGATGAGGTGATAGACTCCATGCTCTACCTATAGACTCTAGTTATGCATCTTCGTAGATTCCAGACTCTCGTTAATTGGAACTGTTAGGCACTGAAAACAAAATGGTTCCCATTGATAGCATTTATTTGTTGAATTTACGTTTTTGTGTCAAAATGATGTGCAACCAGTGTTCCAATTAACGAGAGTCTGCTGTCATCGCTATTTTAGAATTTCTTTGCATGATTTATCAGGCCTATAAACTACAGTTTGTTTGCAATATGAATTGAGAACTTGTAGCCTACTTATATATACTATTCATTGTATAATATTTCGAAATACTTTGATCAACTTTTGCTATTTTCATTTCTTTGACAATGCTGATGATACTTTTCTTTGCTTCAAGATATAAATTATGAAAGTGTAGAATCTTATTTTCTTGAATATAGATACCGGTAAATATCGATTTTTAATAAATGAATATATTTTGAAACACTTTCTCAATTCAATGTTTTGTTTGGGGAGCACTCCATCTATGATCATGATTGATTATTTGAATACACAAACAATATCATGACAAAAAATGAATTACAATTATAATGCATGTAGTATTATCTGTTAAAGTATATTTGGGCATATCGTGATATATTTTGTTTGCTATACAACAAAGAATACAGATCAAACTAGATGTTATCATGGCAATTATTATCCTCAATATTGGCTGTCACGAATACAGAAAGTTGGAGGCAGCTTGGAAAGGGATGGGTTCCGATTTTTATTTTTCTAACTAGAAAATAACCCTAAATGTGCATGGAACATGTGTACATTTAACTTTCTGTGTGTTTTACAAGGTTGTCTTTCAGTTTAATAATATATATCTGAATTCCAACATTTTTTACTCTGTTTTCTGTATACACATCTTAACACAAAATTATTGTTTTACCTTGGGGTCAATGCCTTTCATACACGGGCCACAGAAGAAACTATTTCAAAAATAGCAAGAACAATGTTTTTTTTTATTGCTAGAAAAACCGAAATTTTATTATTTATGTGTATTGATGTATAACATGCAAACGGAGTTTGCACAAAAGGGTTGACGGTGTGTTTTGTTTAATATGAAAATATATTGTTTTCTTAAATATGTTCGTACGAAAGTCTTAAAAGTTTATATCAAACTTAAAAATTAAGGAACCGCAGTTGGATTTAGAAGTTTCGTTTTATATCTTTACTTTCTTTTCAATTCACGTTTCCAATAGTTTTTATTTGTAATATGGATGTAAACTAGTTTGTTAAGTAATTCTTTGCGGGTTAAACTGTATGTTCACGTCTTATTATGTTTTCTTTTGGCACATAAGTAAAAGCCCCTTTACTGTACATAACAGTCTTTAGTTAAATCACACTCTTTATGTATTAATGCTTTATAGTGTGTTTCAAATAAGTTTTATGTTTGTGCTTTTAATGTGACGTAACAATAATACAGCAAAAGTCCCCGTTGTGCATATTGGAAATAAAGTGTTCATATACTTCAAAGGGTCTATTTCTCTTTCTCAGAAAGTACCAACTCCTACCACAAAAGACCAGCAAGCCCAAGACGCAGGAATCCGCGGAGGCCGCAGTACAGAAACTCATAGAAAAAGCAGAACAAGAGGAAGAAAGTAGTGCCGACACCAATTCTAACGCCCAATCGGTCATTTAGTCGCGATCGATTGAGGAAAATAGGGGTTTTACTAAGGGGTTTAGTTGGTGATGATGGCGGGAATATATTGTTACGAAGGTTTGATATGAATACCCACGAACTTAGTGGATCATGTGTTTTCTAATGGTGTAATCTGGTCTCTGTATTTTTAAGGTGATGTTTTCCTTAGTGGAGCCATTTGGTTCATGGATTTGGGCAGGGTCACGTCCACAAAGATCAAGTCAGTCAAAAAGGGTATTTAACTTTAATTATTTGAATTATCTAATATTTCTCTTATTATATGTTGATTTAAACAGTGAATGGTTATATTTCTTTTGCGGGATATATTAATATTAACAGGTTTCATCTGTGTCTTTTGGCTAGCTTTAAATGCTCTGAGTTTTCGCGAGTTTCACAAGTCATATTTTATCTAATATCATTTATATTTATTTTGTTACCGGTATTTGTTTTAATTTGTTTATTTTCTTTGTAAATAATTTATTAGCTGTTTTGTTGAAACTGTTTTGAATAAATATTTTACCAAATAAAACATTTTTGGTTGAGTAATAGATTCGGCGTTCAAGTTTGTTGTTTGTCTGAAAGATATAGGTTAAATGTGTGAAATATACATTTCAAAATACATTCCATAAAGTTATTATACACATTTGTTGCAAGATTATTTTTTGTATGTCGTTTGATTTGTTATGTTAGATATTATTTTGTTAAGGTAAATACACCTGTTTTTGTTAAATTATTGTTCGCAAATTTTAGTTTGTCGTTATGATGTTTCTCAATTGAATATGAATGTAGTTGATTAGGAAAATTATAATTTATCATAGTTAAAATGGGTATGAGTGGATATAATGTATGAATTACCAGAAATCATTATTCTATATATGGTTTCAAATGTATAATGTAAGTATTTTGGGAGAATATGCATATATCGTACGTATTGTGATATTTTATTGGTTCAAAACCAAAGCCGAACTTTACGGAATAAAAAGAAACGAAATT
>LQRL01056858.1:0-24450 GCA_001703475.1 Hydroides elegans
ATTCGGATCTTCTTGACCACATCGGGAGAAGCCTTTTAATATCTCCTACAAACCATTGTTTTTTCTTGTTCGAAATTGCATTTTTATTTGTTTTCCGTTTAAGTTTTTTAGCATAATGAGTAGTAATTTGACTGACATAAAAATCGTCACGATTGAGATGTCTCTGGATCTGTGTGACAGCCGATCCAGATTTCAAAAGGCAAAAAACAGTACCTTCAGGGTTTTCATCATTTGTATTTCTTAGAATGGTTGAAAATTAAATCGGACTAGCTATAATAAAAATATAAGGGCCAAACAACATTATTCTAATAAGGATGTTATTGGTTCCACACATTACGCTGTCCTCACAGCACAATGAAAGTGTAACAAATTAAACTGAACACCTCTTGTACCATGATAATATAATCATTTTGCTGTTGACACGTTAATAAATGAATATTTATTGTGTTTGGCCATATATCTGGAAGCAATTATAACAAGTGTGGTTGCCACACCCTTTTACTTAGAAATCCTAAATCTTTAGCTCAAAGACATGTCATTGCTTGTTCAACTGCTTGTAAACAAAGTTCCCTCATCTTTACACTTGACGGATTTCAGTGACGAACCATCTCATTTAATAGATGTTAAAGCCAATGCTCCATGCTTAATTTGGCAACACCAACTTTACTATATAATCAGTGCTTGGTAATGCGTGTTTTTTCTATTTTTTTGTCTCAAACGTATTGGATCATGTTGGGTGAAGGTATAAGGTGGAAGCAACGTGGCTATTGATGTTACATGACGCTTATATCGTATGATTTCTAAATAAAATATATCGACCCCGATGATTCCCCATTTACCTTTAACAAATGGATTTGTTTTGACGTTGTATGCCCATTACGTTTCTTAAACAAATATGTTTTTCCTGGGTTTGTTTTAGCTTTTAATCAAGGTAGCCCCTCCAATGCACACAAAAAGGAAGTACCCAATTGCCATGGAAATGAAAGCTATTACACATATAAATCGCCGCCTGGCTTCGGTAAGATTGAGCTTTAAGGGAGTCTTTGGACCGGTAAGTCATTTACAATAGAACAGAATTTTATGGGTTTCACTAAATAACATTAAGGCTACAGCGAAGAGTACACTCAACGGAAAGCGTATCAAAAAGCTTAACTTAGATATTTAAGCGGATTTGCTTCTATTTGAAAGTCGACATTTTTTATAGTAGTTTATCTTTTGATGATACTAAGGATAAGCATACTCAAAAGACGAATTCATCAAACAAAGTGTAAAAAAAACTCATTTGGATCCATCTAGATGTGCAATGGGTAAACATCACAAACCTATGTGTATTATGTAACAAATTATCTATTTTGCTGGCAAATACAGAGCACAATTTCAATTTAGAGCTTTAAAAATATACAAGTTTATATCCAGGTTTACACTAGTTTACATCTAAGACCAACCTAATAGCTTTTTCACATGCAACAAGTGACGAGACCCTAGGAATGTATATTTCAATGCATAGCATGCATTGTGTCCAAACCCCCTTCTTGTACAAAGTATGAAACTGCATCTCAAAGTATGAAACTGCATCTCAAATTGGTCAGGCATAACGAAATTATAGAACGTTAAGGGGACAAAATAATGTTATCATTATCTTGAAATGCTACCAAATTATTGTAAACTTGGTATTTGTATCTGTAAGTCATAAATAACAATTAAGTATGACAACTACACTCTATACAAGTGTACTTGAAAGAATTCAAATGCGCTATTTCCTTGACAGTCCGTAATCCGATGTTCACAAAGAAGTCACAAAGATGGACCATAGACGTGATGTACCAGACACAACACTATATACACAAAGATACCGGATATAAGACGGAACTTAGATTCACCCATTGATCTGGTACCGACAGCCGGGGTCACTCGGTTCCGTTTAAGAAGACTCTTCTTATGTAAATGCGTTAATATCAATTGGCTTACCGGTAAATATACTTTGATATATTATGAACTTTATTCATCAATAAATGATAAATAATTCAAAAGTGGTTATATTGAGGATATATGTAACATTCCCAGCCTGAGGGTGACTCGTATTTTATGCTACCTTGCTTGTGGTATTAATTAAGGGGTTTACATTTCAATAATATGAATAAGTTAATCAACTAAAAGGCATTTTAATAGGGAGTTGGTATTAGATTTAGGAGCACTTCACAAACGCGCATTCGAAATCAAATCATCTAGCATCTATCACAAATGACATTATGAATAGTTCTTATTCTAAATACTGCTCGCGTTTAAATAAACATTAGTCAAATAGATGTATACATGTATCGTTCCAACATTGCTACTTTTATTTTCCGTTGTTAATATCATTCGTAATAAATATCACTGCAATGTATTTTGCATTCAAATAATTTTATTGATAATAATTTCATAATATTCTCTCATAATATTCAAAGATCCTTGTCAGATGTGCGTTTGAATCAGAATACCATCGAGCTCCGTCGTAAACGTTGTACAGCGATTTTCTTACATCCGCAATGAAGAATAGTGTCAGGAAAACATCCTATAGTTTAATAAATGAAAAACAAAACATTTTGCATTTTTTCGATGAAATTGTTTGATGAAATAAATATAAACCAAACAAAGCCGACGAAATTATTTTATACGATATGTTATATTTTACTAATCAACCGAACAAGACTTTAAAATACAGATCGATTACCTTTTTCTGTGCAAAGTTATTCAAAATATGTTCAATAACCTAATAATAGCCTTACATTTAGGATAATTGCCAACATAATCCATAAGCAGCAAAATTTAATCGCTTTAGCTTATGCACTCTAATTGCAGGTTTCAGGTGTGTACCTGGTTGCATCCGTGAATAACCCATGAAACTTATATTTACATATGAACTGTTATTTAACAAATCAAATAAAGAAACACCCAAAAGTTCAAAATTGATATAATCTTTGAAAGCATATGTTATGTGGTGCCTGTCAGGAATTATTTAAGGTTGTCAATTATCGATTTTTGCGTTTGCGGCTATAATCCTGCTGACTTATGAACGTACCTTAATGAAAAGGAGATATATTTGTTGACGTTTCTGAAATCGTTGCAAAAATGCAAAGACAAAACAGCAAATTAATATATGTACAATTGTTTTGTTACATTTGTTTGAGTTTACATGCGCCTGATCTTACACTATAGTTCACAAAAGCTCATGAGCTTATATTACCTTGCGTAAAAACAATCAATCATCTTACTAACAGTGTTTTGGAAACTACTATGTATCTTAGATCTGGTGTTAAATCCATGAAACATGATCTCAAATGTCAGAAGACACCAATCATTACTCACACATTAAACACACATAATCAAATTGGAAGAAAGAAAGTCAATCAACCTTAGGGTGTTATTGATGCGACATCCATTCAGTGTCATGTGACAACAATTGGCTTTTGTAACTTTTATTGCTTGCAATCCTGAGGTGTCACATAATAGCAAACGCGATCCATCAAGGAGATATTGGGCTTTTACATTCCAGGGCATCCTTTGTATACAATGTTTTCAGAAGTAGGGTCCTCTATTAAACCTTCAGAGAGTAGCAAATATTAGATGATGCATTCACACATAAAGGACATATGAATGTTTTGGCATAAGAAAGGGCTGGTTGCTCCAATCGTTATAGTATTTACCAAATGCGATATCTTGAGAAAATTTGTCATAAATAGAAATCAATTTGATCCCGCAAAAGGATGTTTATTCGTGCTTACTTTAGTATACTCCTTACAAAGCGTGTCAAAAATATATTTCTGTAAATCTGATATAATACAACTAGTTATTATATTAAAATAATGGTGTTTATAATACATCATTTTCTTGCAAAAATTAGTAAGCTGTAGAGCACATACGAATTATATTATAATATTATACTCGTTTTGCTATTTTCTGAATTTAATGATGACTGTGTTTAGCCATAGCTCTGGAACTCTGGAAGCAATTATGGCAAGTGTGATAACCTCACTCTTTCACTAAGAAATCGTAGATCCTTAGCTCATAGACATGACATTGCTTGTTCAACTGCTTGTAAACGAAGTTCTCTCATCTTTACACTTGACGGATTTCAGTGACAACCTGTCTCATTTCATTGCTTTTAAGATCTATGATTTTTGCTTAATTTGGCAATCAATATATTGCCCAGCATGAAAAAAGGAAAAACCCGCATCACCAAGCAATGATTTTATAGTAAGGTTGGTGATGCGGATTTTTCCTTTTTTCAAACGTATTTGATCATGCTGGGCAAAGGTACAAGGTAGAAGCAACGTGGCTATTGATGTTACATGACGCCTTCATCATATTATTACTAAATAGATATATCGACCCCGATGATTGCCCATTTACCCTGAACACATGGATTTGTTTTTGACATCGTTTATTTATGACGTTTCTTAAACGAATCGGTTTCCCCTGTTTTTTTTTGTTTTAGTGTTTATTCAAAGTAGCCTCTCCAATGCACAAAAGGGAAGTTTCTAATTGCCATGGAAATGAAACCTATTACACATAAAAATCACCGCCTGGCTTCCTTCAGATTGGGCTTTAAGGGAGACTTTGGACAGGTAAGTCATTTAAAATACATAGTTTTTAGGGGTTTCACTTAATTACATCGGGGCTACAGAGAGTAGTGCATTTAACGGAATATATGTGTATAATGTTACAAATACGATTTCTGCCTGTATAGTCTGAGCACTATTGAGAACAGAGCTGTTCAAAATCAAGTTTGGTGCTACATCCGGGTTTGACTTGGTTCCGTTAAGGAAGGCTCTACTGTTGTAAAAGGGTAAATAGCAATGAGCGTTTAGGATGAATTACCCATAGTATAACCGTGGGTAATGTTAATTACTAAATCATAAATCAACACATTTGATTGACCATTATACCTTCTTCCTTTTAATGGTAATTCATTTTATAGTAACATACTCGATTTGTATAATTAATTCGACTCCATTTTGTTGTAAAAGAATCATTTGTAAAGTGCCTTATAAAAATAAGATAAATATCATCAATGTAATAGTGGTAGTTTGTAATTGAAATATTCGTCAAAAGAATGAGGCAGGCGCATAATTTTGCAGTTGTTCACCGTATTCCAAGTAGAAACTGCTCCAAGATGCGCATTTATCTTGTTTGAAAGAGAAATATGAAATATAAATGAATACTCGTAGTCATCATTTGCCTCAGCAGCTCAATAGTCTGTAAGAGGGCTCTTTGTAATACCAGTGTATTCCAAATATAAAATAGTGAAATGGTGACATGGGTCCAACATATTCTTCAAAACTGCTACAAAATACTGAGTATTTAATTGTTCCTAAAACATTTTTTGACATGTTAGTTACTTTATCATACATTTTAAATAAAAAATATCAATTTCTAAATATCAGTGATTCTATCATATAAAAGGCATCTTTTTATGTGTTTGAACTGTTTCTGTGAAAAAAACTTCAGGTCGAATAAATAAACAATTCAAATTTAAAAAATAAGTTTATTTCGAAAAATTGTGTTAAACTCTAATACTCAACTGCATTTCACCTTAAATAAAGCCATCATCTATCATACATGATTCTGGTTGTAAAAGTTTGAATACTACTATTTCTTTAATCCGGCGGCGGCATAGGAATTGCGCCAATAAGCGATAGCTACTAGATTAAAGAAGTGAAATAGAAAATACTAAGCTTGATATTATGTAGCAAAGGGATATTAAAAGCAATCCGTTATTTTTTTCCTATTGGAAAAGTATATTTATAATTGTACAATATATGAGGGGTGAATTCGGGTGTCACTTTGGTTTATTAAATCCAACAATTAACAAATGCTCTTCACTATATAATATTTCAGAGTCATATATTTGGATGGTTGTTATGTCTGGTCTTGTCAGACAGGATGGACTTGAACCAACGTATTGTTTATGCTTAGCAAGTCGAACGTTTCTAACATATCTATATCAGTAAATACAACCAAGCAACTACGATTAAATTATTTATACGAAGTGAATCACGCAATGCTATATTTAATTTTAAAAGATGGTGCACATTAAGACATTGCTATAAATGTCGATGACCTGTTTTAAGCATTTAGTAATCCCACAGATCTTTAATAATTAAGGATTTTCCTACATTGGATTCCATCCCAAACCTAATCTATCAGCAGCACAACTTCATCGCCTTAGCTAATGAATTCTATTCTAAGCTCAGGTATTTTAACCGAGAGCATCCGTGACAACCTGCTTTACATATATATGTTTGGTAAGTTTCATCTTCTTCTTTTAATTATTTGTATTATCTATTTCATTTGTCACTTTAATGCAATTACTCATTAAGAGACCAAGCAGCCAAAAAAACATCATGTAAGTCCTAAACCAATGTTCAAAATAGTCTAACCCATTCGATTCAATAACGTGATCTCTATGAACAACTTAAATTGATAGTTTTGCGGTAAATGTTATAACATATTAACAATTGTAACAAATATTACCAAATATTAACAAGAATGAAAAGGAATATTGAGTATTGAACATCCTCCATAACAGTTATAATCAAAATATATAGTCAATATCAACAGATATTTGTGTTAATGCTGCGATTGTTAAGTTGATAACAATTTTACATAAACATAAGCCCGGATCTTATATAAACATGCTTTGTAAAATTTAACAAATAAAATATTTAAAAAGCGCGCTAACCAATATAACATTTCAATCATGTGACACAAAAAATCCATAGTTCCTGACAAGCATGAACTCAAGAGAAAGAAGACAGCAATACAAAAATCTCACATATTACGCAAAATAGGATGAAAAAAAAATGAAAAAAATAATAGTCTCACAAATAGCCCCATGTGAAGTATTTAAGTATTTAGTTGTCATGCATTCAGTGTCATTTGACTTCAATCACCTTTGTCATGTTTATCGCTGTGAAACACAAGAAGAAATATCACACCAAACTCGATCCATCTACGAGATACGGGGTTTTTATATTCGAGGATTGATATTGTAAGAAGGTTCCGAGAACCATTGCCCTCTTTAAAAAACCACTCGGTTTGACCCCTACCCACACACCACTTATTATGTTCTTTTATTCATAAGGACTAGGTAAAACATTGAAATGTCTTCTTATTTATCATGTATTGGTTGGTTCAATTGATTATTTCAAATTCTAAACATGGTAAAGATGGCCGGCCCTCACACTCTTTGTCCGACAAATCCCATTTAGGGAAACTGAATAAAACAATAGCACAACCATCCGCTGCTTGTTCAACATCTGGTAAACATAGACCGCTCTTCTTTCCACTTGAGAGATTTCAGTGACAGCTCATCTCATTTCATTGCTGCTACAGTCAATGCTTCTTAATCACTTAAGCGTGTACCTGCTTGAATTAAATATCAGTGTATTCATGGATATCAAAAACGTTCTGACGCTTTATGATTCACGTTTTTATGTTTAAGTTGAAACAACGTTGCTGTTGAATTTGCAAAAAAAAAAACGTTCATAAATGACTAATATACGAAAATATTATATGTTATAGTATAGCCTCGATGAGACCTTATATATAGATTTGGACGTTTTTGAGGTTGTTGCTTTTTTGACGTTTCTATTACGTTTCTTTGAATAGGGTCCGTCTGTTTTTTTTTGTTTTACATTAAGGTAACCGCTCCGTAGAACACAAAAAAGGAAGTACCTAATTGCTAGGAAATGAAACCTATTACACCTAAAATCACTGCCTGGCTTCCTTCAGATTAGGCTTTAAGATAGTGTTTGGACCGGTAAGTCATTTAAAATACATGGAATTTTTAAGGGTTTACTTAATGGCCTTAAGACTGTAAAGACGGGGTCTTTATAAGAATTTTCAATCTTGTTAAAAGTGCTGTTAGATAGAAATTTGTTGGTACGTTGCTTTAACATTGCATAATATCGTATATTATAATAATACAATTTTATGACTCGATAATCAAAACTAAACTTTCAGTTATTTGACCAGCATTAACTAAACATACATCATAAAGACAATCTTGATAGTTCCTGGCGTCCTAGTATTGAAACATATAAAGTGTCCACAACAATTAACGCCCCTGTGAAGGGCACCCCACGACACATTTTCGAAAAAGTTGTTAATCACCTTAAAACAACTTTACAAAGACGAACAACAACAAAATACTCATTTTTGAACATTAATATTTTGCAAAAAGGTGTTCCCTTTTACCAGGCCAGCTGAGCTGTTTCTCCCTTTCTAGCCAGCTTGGAGCAGAAAAGGAACACCTTTTGCAACAATTAAATTGTGGAGTATAACTAAATGACCTATGATTAATAACAAATAACAGATTATAAGCCAATTGCAAGCAATTACGATCAATTTGCAATTAACAATTCTCATTTATTATAACAAAATTAATAATTTATCAAAAAAGGTGTTCCTCAAATTGCTAAAATCTCCAAGCTAGAACGAATTTCCTCAAATTCTACAAGCCAGCTGGGATTTGCTGGGGAACACCTTTTTTGAGGAACAGCCCGTGAGGTACTCTTCCCCTGTGAATGATTTGGTCATAACTTTTTATTGAGCCAACACATTTAAATGAAAAAACTTCACAAAATCAGGTTTACTTACTCTTTATTTAGAATATTTCATTTATGCTCGAACAATCAAACAAAATCCACAAAATAATCCTATAACCTGACAGGTGGAAAATAATTTTCACAAAACTTAGTAGTCGATCAGGCCGCCCATGTTTCTGACACACTGCGCCGTTCGTTTGCGCATAGAGGTGATGCATTTGTTGATGACCGCTTGTGGAATTGCATTCAATTCCTACGCAATAATTCTATAAGTGGACAACATTGTAATTGTACTTTAACTATGATCATGTTATAAAGTAGTCAACTTTAAGTTTGGTAACGTTAAATATTGCTATATTAAGACGAATTGCAATCGAAACGAGATATTCAGTTAAATAGCCAGTGTTGATTGTCAAACAAGGTCGTAATCAAATGACCACATAGAGGCAGGTTAAATGCTATACTCCGCGTTATAATATATGACCTAAGAAACCGGAAATGAATGGGAAATAAGATTCGCCCGTTTCTGGTGGTTACCCTCAACATATAGGCCAGTTGTTTCCGCTAAGAACGCATCTTCTTATGTAAATGCGTAAAGGCAATAAGACTTAAGGGTAAACAGCCTAATGAAGTCCTTGAACTATATCTTAAAGTAAATGATAATCAACGTATTGCCTAAGACATGGATTTGTTGCAGCGGTATTTTTTTCAATGAATATTTGCTCAAAGAAGCACATATATCTTGCTGGGGAAATGTGAAATATTAATGAATGCGAAGAGTAATAAATCGTGTTAGTAATATAATGTCGCGAATAACGGGAGCGTCTGCTGTTAATCCGTAAAAGGGAAAGTTCGTAAATATCAGTATATTTTCTGCACACAATTATTCGAATCGATATGTTTTGATCTTGCAGTTACATTTGGTATCACATTCTTTCAACGTCTTCGGCTGGCATTAATGGTCTTGTCAAAAATTATATTGTATTTTGTTCTGCATATTTGGCAGTTTTGAACGTATTATGGTTTAATTATAATAATTTAATGGCATTGTGAAAATTAGTCCGTTCCTAAATAAAGGCATGCGGTTTAATGTTAAAGAGATACGTGATTTAATAAAAAAAGCACATCAAAAGGAACCAATCAACATCAACCACCAACCAGCCAGCGTTAGATAGCTTGACTGCAACATGTTGTGCCGCTTTTATTCATACTTTATGCATCATTGCAGAATTGCATGAATATAAAGTAAGATGTTACTTAAGTAAAGCCAGCCATTAAATCTACATTGGAATTACCTGCAAAAATGAAAGCTGACGGATAAAATGTAAACTATAAATTATGTAGTGTGGTGTTTTGCAGTAAATGGATAAACAAACTAATATGGGTATTATATCTAAGGTGTAAACTTGGATTTCACTTTGGTCAAATTTATGTTAACCAAAACTAATATACATGACTGGAAATAATCCTCATTTATCACAAACTTCAAAGTCAATACATGTAGATGACAATCAGATAAGAGCAATATAACAAACCATGAGTTATGTACAGATTATAAATGTACATTCTGTTTAAACAACACTTTTATAAACGTCATGCAAGTGAATGAAATCGATGTAATATTTTTATAAAGATCCACAAACATTAGAG
Organism: Hydroides elegans; assembly: GCA_001703475.1. Classification (NCBI taxonomy): domain Eukaryota; kingdom Metazoa; phylum Annelida; class Polychaeta; order Sabellida; family Serpulidae; genus Hydroides; species Hydroides elegans. The sequence continues at coordinate 10,242 of LQRL01056858.1, forward strand.
CCACGTTTGATTGCCAGGGTGAAGTGAACGCACCACCATTAATCTAAGTAGAACCCCTAAAGATCTTATATAACTTACGATTTGCCCTACTTTCAATGTCATCCCCAACCCAATTCATTTACATTGAGCTTAACCTCAACAATTTAGCTAATTAATATTGAAAAAGATATAAACCCGGTTGTACTAGTTACATTAACATTTACATATGCTCTTAGAAATTATTCTTCCTTCATTTATTCATATTCTCTGATGCAATTTGTCACCCTAATGCTATAACACATTTAAGGATCATGCAACCAACAAGACAAGACAAAAAATCGGACAACACGACCGGAAGAACTGCAAAATATTCAGTTCCAACTTAATATTTGATCTAATTACATACCCTCTATGGAAAACTTTGATTGGTTGGTTTCATCAAATTATTTCTAAAAGAAAGACAGAAATAAGACAAAAATAATATTTTTGAGCGCATTGATCTTTTTCCCGGTAATGCATTTGAGCATTACTTCTTGAAAGCATAACAACGTTTCAAGCACAGGGCAAAATAGTACTGCTTGATATAAGTCAATAGTGACAGAGTGTTATCAATACTCAGTTCTTTGAGTATTTCACGATAAATATATGAAATATTCATTATACAATATTTCGCAACATTCCAAGAGTAGTAGACAATAAATGAAAGAAATGGCACAAAAACTGCGTGCGTTTTGCAGATTTTGCTTATAAATAGTAAAACCTTTGATTTCTATTTAAACGAGCTGATGTGTTATTATCAAGCTAACAAATAAGGCATCTCTATTAACTGATCCTGCCCTATGCGTGTATAGAAGTATTAAACATATGATACTTCACTTCAGAAGATATCACCCCATGCTCATACATCCAACACACCAAGCCAAATCGGATGAAAACCCTGATAAAACCTTCAAAGACCGCACGAACAAAGTTCCTCAACAATAGGCTCTTATTTGGGCCACATGCATTCTGAGTCATGTTACTAGAATCACCTTTGCCAGTTTTATCGTTTTGAGGCCCGAGGTGCCACATAACAGCAAACTTGATCCATCAAGGAGATATGGGGCTTTTATATTACAGGGTATCCTTGGTGTGGGTTTTGTGATCAATGGCACAAAAACTGCGTGCGTTTTGCAGATTTTTCTTATAAATAAAAAAAACCTTTGATTTCTATTTAAACGAGCTGATGTGTTATTATCAAGGTTAACAAATAAGGCATCTCTAATAATTGATCCTGCCCTATGCGTGTATAGAAGTATTAAACATATGAAACTTCACTTCAGAAGATATCACCCCATGCTCACACATCCAACACACCAAGCCAAATCGGATGAAAACCCTGATAAAACCTCCAAAGACCGCACGAACAAAGTGTCTCAACAAGAGGCTCTTATTTGGCCCTCATGCATTCTGAGTCATGTAACTAGAATTACCTTTGCTAGTTTTATCGTTTTGAGGCCCGAGGTGCCACATAACAGCAAACTTGATCCATCAAGGAGATATTGGGCTTTTATATTACAGGGTATCCTTTATGTGGGTTTTGTGATCAATGGCACAAAAACTGCGTGCGTTTTGCAGATTTTGCTTATAAATAAAAAAACCTTTGATTTCTATTTAAACGAGCTGATGTGTTATTATCAAGGTTAACAAATAAGGCATCTCTATTATTTGATCCTGCCCTATGCGTGTATAGAAGTATTAAACATATGAAACTTCACTTCAGAAGATATCACCCCATGCTCACACATCCAACACACCAAACCAAATCGGATGAAAACCCTGATAAAACCTACAAAGACCGCACGAACAAAGTTTCTCAACAATAGGCTCTTATTTGGGCCACATGTTACTAGAATCACATTTGCCAGTTTTATCGTTTTGAGGCCCGAGGTGCCACATAACAGCAAACTTGATCCATCAAGGAGATATGGGGCTTTTATATTCCAGGGTATCCTTTGTAAGAAATGTCCTCAAAAGCATTGCTCACTATTGAACCATTCAGAAAGTAGCAAAGCAAGGGACATTCACACTTCGAAGACAGTGGAAGGTGAAAGTGAGGGTTTTGCAAAAGAAAGTGCTTGCTTTGTCAATCATTATGATAATGGCATATGATGTATCCTGAATAAGTCAAATTAGACAGTTCGGCGAAGAAATCGAAATCAATTAAATATTAATAATAAGAGTCACACGTTTGAAACATTTCAAATATGCGAGAGTTTTATAGTAGCACAATTTTACTAAGAGTGGGTTATTTTACTAGCACCCTTTGCTGTCGCAAAGACCTGTGAGCAGTTAACAGTCAAACAATAGAATAATGTGCTGACCTAATCTAATAATGATAAATGCACACGAAAATATGTGCATTTAACGTTGAAGATGGATAATGCGCAATGATGATAACAATGGGGTATACCACGAGGAATGTAGTTGGAATTGCATGCACGGTGAAGTCCTAGGCACCAAAGTAGGGCGCTTATGATCTCAATGATTAGATATTATAGGGATTATCAACTACACTGGTAAATCCTTATTAGAAATGAAAAGAAGTATTTATGACAAATACATATTTTTGTTTATTACTATTTTTGTTTATTACTTATCTGCTCACAATTCAATATATGTTTTGTGAAATAATAAATGCGACACATGATTGCTTAATTTAAACACGCAATGCACAAAGAGAAGTTCTATATATTGACTGATCCCCGTTAGAATATAAATGTTTCATACAACATCATCACTTTTGCAGGTAGCAGCATGATAACGCGTCTTTTGTTACCATGCCAAATTGATTTATTGTATGCAAAATGTGCCACAGGACAATTCCTTTGCTTTTGACTAAATATTCCCAAGAATCTATTCAACATCCATAATTGACGATTGTCATATTGACTGTCCTACACTGAGTGTATTAAACCCTTGATTAAAACAAATTAACACAATTTGCAGACTCACCCTGATTTTGTATGATTTATATTAAAAATAAACAACTAATTTTTTACTTTCGTCACATGTTGACCCCCTTGAAATGCATAGCATTTATTTAGTCATTTTATACTAAAATGACAAATGGGGTAGGCCTAAGTTTAGATTATGTAATTGGTTATAACACTATATTGTACTTGTATTTGAATGTGTTTAGCCATAGCCCTGGAAGCAATCATGGATCATGTGGTAGCCACACCCTTTTGCAGAATAAAGCATTCATCCTTGCTCAAATTTATGCCATTGTTTGTTCAACTGCTTGTAAACGAAGGTCTCTCAACTTTACACTTGACGGATTTCAGTGACAACCCATTTCTTTTAATTGCTGCTAAAAGTCTATGGTCACTACTTAGTTTAGCATCAGCATCCTTTTCATAAATGGCCGTGCTTATTAATGAGTTTGTCATTGTGATTGTTGCTTCTGTATCTTGATCATTTTGGTCTTCATTGCAAGGTTAGAGCAACTTCAACATTGAATTCTCAAGAATCTCATATTGTATAAATACTGAATATGATATATCGATCCCGAAAATGCATAATTTAACCAGGACACATATGCGGAGGGGCACTCAACGATTGACTTTTTTTGGTGTGCATTGAAATGTTCATTCTGAAGTTGCAAGCAAGAAAGCCAGAAAAGCTAGTGCAAGCAAATATACAATCTCCTACTAGAATAAAGAGTTCAATAAATCAACAGTTTGTAAGGTTATTCTCTCACAGATTCGTATACAGAGACTAAATTTAGACAAAGCTGAATTGGTTGGTATGTTTACAAACATAATCATAGAGTAAAATAATCATTTCGAAAAAAAATCGTTGTTCTGTTCTGAAAAAGTAGCAAACAAGGAAGAGCTGCTGCAAGAATAAACATTTACCCGAATAAATCGTTGAGTGCCCTCGTATGCGGATTGTTAACGTGTATTTATGTCGTTTTTTAAACAAATAGACTCTAGGTTTCTTTTGGTTTTGGTTTTAATCAAGTCGAGCCACTCTCAAAAAGGAAATGCCTAATGTCTATAAAAATAAGTCCCATAACACATAAAATCACTGCCTGGCTTCCTTCAGATTAGGCTTTAATGTAGTCTTTGGATAGGTAAGTCATGTAAAATGCATTAAATTTTAGGCGTTCCACTTATTGGCTTCGGGCTGCTTAGGTAGATGGGGGTCTTTTAACAGAACTTACCAAATTATCTGAAAGTGATAAAATATGAAATCTAAGGTTGCGTTGCTTTTATATGTCAATGATATTTGTGCAATACTAAGGAAGCTTTTTAAAATGCCAATAGTATAACCAAGCAAACACAACTAAATTGTAAAATATTCTACAGATTGAGCAGAAGAAGGTTCAATTTACAAAACTCTGTTGAGAACAAAGACGTGAGCTAGCATTTATTCGACACACTTAATATCCAGGTTTGTACCAGTCCAATTTTGGGCCATACAATTTATTAGTCTCAGAAAAAAAAATGTTTCCTTCACTCCACTATGAGACTGATACACATCTACGACCTACAAAAAAGGCGATTTTACATACGACAACTATGAGAAATACCGAGACACAAGGATTGTCAATTTCCGAGCAGTCCGCGTTATCTGGACATGGTATTGCAGGAAGGTATGCTACTGTTAAAGTCACATTCTATGTAATCACATATTTCTCAGGCATTACGGAAATATAGGCCTATACATATAAAATTATGTCTTTATGATGGCAACGATACCATATGAAAGAATAAATTTGTATTCATATAAAATTCGCAACTTGCTCAGCTGTCGGAGTGTTGTTAAATCTAATGTCCACATAGAAGCAAGCTCAGTGGGTAATATGGACCAGTGCCATCAGCTGGTGTTTAAACCAAGAGAGCGGAAATGAAAAGGAAATAGGATTCATCAATTTATCTGCTACCAACAAGCGGGGGCTACTAAAATCCGCCAAGGAAGGCTCTATACTGATATAAATGCGTAAATCGCAATATGCCTTAAGGATAAATAACTGATGGTGTATACCATGAGAGCCATCTGATAACTGTTGTAAATAAATGGTTAATCAACATATTCGATTGAGCATTTAATCTTTCAATATTAAGGATTTGATAATATGACCATTCGTAAGGTGATTTGTGAAAATATTATAAATATAATCAATGTTATAGTTGTAATTCGAAATATATTATCTATATATAAATTATTCGTCAAGATAATGAGGCAGATGCGCAAGTTGACAAACGGGTTTATGAATAGTTTCCACAGCAGTAAACCTTATCTTTAGTGTAATACTTTACTCCAAGACGCATATTTATCTTGTTTAAACCGAAAATAAAATATTAATGAATGTTGAAAAGGTAAATTGCAAAATTATATAGTCAGAATATATAATGCGGGTGTTGTAAAACTGAAAAGGCCTCTTTTTTTAAATATCAGTGTATTCCTACAATAAAATAGTCATAACGTTGACATGGTTACTACAAATTCTTTATAATGTATAATGGCATGCCATTTTAAATGATGCACAATATTTCTTTGGGCCATTAATATGTTTTCGATATGTTAGTTAATTTAATGCAATCTTATTAAAGGAATATACATTTTCGTTACAAAACGTTTGCAATAACATAAAAAAGTGACGTTGGTCCGACACCACGACGTTTGTGGTGAAAAACAACCTAATCGTATGTTATTAATCAACCACCGTTCAGCGATAACGCTGAAGCATGTTTATCCGATTTCGATGTTGCATGCATCACAGATATATTGCATGAACATAAACCGTGACGTTGCCTAAACGAAGTTTACCATAAAATCTGCATATGAATTGCGCAAAAAGACATAACTGCAAGATAAAATACGTCAAATGAAAGATATTTTGTTGAGTTGTTTGATGTTATGCAGCAAATGGGTATAAAAGGATAGGAATCTGAAAAACGTTGTCATTGGCAAATCCTGAGTATATTTGTATATGAGGGGTAAACTTGGGTGTCACTTTGGTCCGTTTTTGCGTATTAAGCATTTTATTATTCGTACAAGCAAGATTCATACTTACTAGTCCGTATAAGAAGTGCAAAGTTTTATGCATGTTGTAGCTATGGTATTACATGAAACTTTACCGAATGTCTATATCTCAACGTCGGGCTCCATTCTAAACGTCGAACAGGGTTGTTCTTACATCCACACTAGAAAATTATGTCCCGGAAACATCGTATATAACCAAATGGTCGGCCCCTTTCATGTTGTGAGACGTAATTTTTTAACCGAATCCGAGGAAAAAAACGAACTAATCTGACGAAATTATTTTTATGCAGTAGGCCTATATTACATTTACCTGATTTAGTTAAAGAAGACTTTATAACTTTAACATGCAAAGCAATGACATTTTCTGAGCATCTTATATCAAACATCTATAATAACTTTAGAATGTTCTACATTCAATTCCATCCCCAACCCAATCCATTAGCAGCTTATTTCATTACTTTAGCTAATGTATTCCTTTTTATATTCAGATAAATACCCTGTAACATCCGTGACACTTACATATTAAATATGTTTTATATGTTTTTTTTGTCTTCCTTCAATTATTCATAATCACATATGCATATGTTTTTTTTTCCTTCTGTTTTCTATTATTCATGTTCTCCGATGTCATTTGTCAGTCTAATGCAATAACACATTTAGGGATCAAGCCGCCAAAAGGGCATGACAAAAAGGGGACAACATGAAAGAAAGAACTGCAAAATATTTGGATCCAACTTATGATTTGATTTAATCAAATGCCCCCTATGGACAATAAGGAAGTATTAGTATTTGGGGCATCGGGACTTGTATATGGACACTTAAGTAAGGTTCAATCATATTTTATTATGACCAGAGGAACCATAGAAACCGAGAGTCACGTCAAAATAAAGTACCAGATATAATTTCTTTCCATTCATCGAACATGGCGTTGCCTGCAATATTGCGACTTTGCGATGATATACTTGTAGCAACAAATGCTAGCATTTCAAGTGAGCATATTAGAAAGTAAATACCAAAGACATATATTCAAATTGAAATCGTTATCAGTTTCAGCTCCTATGGTTAATGTGAATGCATTTGACATTTCTGTGCATCATTTATTAATTGACCTTATCAACAAATAAGATGAAAGATGAAATCTTATCGACATCTTTCAAATTACCGTTTTTAATGTTTTGAAAATGACCTTTTAATTATATTAAATCATATCAATTTAACATATACGAACCTACCCAAGACAAATACTTATTAATCGTTTGATATTTAAATATGCCCTATATAATAGATTAAATCATACTGTTCTTACATAAAAACATACCTGTAACAAGTGATAATCTGCGCATGGCCGGAAACGGCTGATAACCGGAAGTATCCAAAATATCCAATCGATAGGTCTCTCCCTTAATCCTGTACACCTTCCTGTGAAAATCCTCAATCGTCGGCGTATACTTATCGTCAAACTGATTATTCAAAAACCTATTCACAATCGACGTCTTTCCGACTTTTGCCGAACCTAAAACAACGAGACGTTTGCAGTTCTTCGGTGGCGCCTCTTCGGCTTCCTGTATGAGCGGAAGTGAGTCTTGACGTTGCACTTGGGCGTGACGTCGCTTTTGGATGTCCAAGCGACGTCGCTCTAAGACGCAACTGTCGTCGCTACTATGCATTGGAGTGACGGTGGCGGCGATTTGAACGGTGCGTTTTTTATCCATTATGATCGTTTTGCTTTTCGATGGTTCAAAAATGAAAATTCATTATCACGTTTGCAATAGTTCTATAATAAACTTGTTATCCTTAGATGATCCCAGTTGTTTTAAGATTCACTGTTTATCCTTCGTTATAAATAGTATGTTAATTGAGTTGTGCTATATTTTAACCTATTTTCATGTGTTAATATTTCATCCAACCGTTTTATTTGGACGATATCAAATTTGATTAAACAAAATATCAACCATATTATAGCGTGTATCATGTAACGTCAATTATCCGTCCCTTCATTACAGGTATTAGTTATTACCCTCATTTGATCCATGACGCCTTAATTACCCTTATCATACCAATAATTATAGAGGTTCCGTTAATTATCCAAATCAGGTATTTAATCAGGAACCGGAATTCGATTCAGGTAAAATCCCGTACTCGCCAAACTACCCTGCTTACACGCATATGTTGCGTTTTGCTCTATTTCAACGCTAATGACGGTGCTTATATATGAAAATCCTAGCTTGACTGTCACAATTAAGCATGCAATTCCTACTCAGACTTTGCACCCCGTCGTATTTCGCGCTTAATAGTCTTTGAATGGTCAGCTTGGCGAAGATGAGTGGACTTTCTTTTGGCGACGGCTTGATGTTTGTCTCTCTTTTGGGTTTCCTCATATTGAGCAGAAACCATAGTGAGAAGTCACACACAATGTGAACTAAGCAACACCCTTTGGATCTGGTGGTAGTTTAACAGGAGTACCCAGCGATTTATTCTGTGAAATATCTATTCTTTTCAAATACCTATCTTGCTGGCATTTTCACAGAACAGAATAGATAAAATACTGAATTTCAAATATTTCATATTTTCCTGGCATTTTATAAGAATAAAACCTATGTTATAGATGTGTCTCTAATAGCCTATAAAGTTGTTGGTTGACAATAAAATGGAATTAAATCATAGGATAATTACTTTAATGCACTTGTACATATAAGATAAACATATAACAATGCCAAAAAAGATACTTCTTTTAACTATGCGCAAAATCAACTCTTCTGTAGATCAACATTTTATTCTGCTGGCAAATTAGTGCAAAGTTGCTGGCATGATATTTTCTGTGTTCCTTGCTGGCAAATTAAGAATAAAACCAGTCAATAGATAGAAATAATTATCAAGTATAAATAGTTTTGAATTCATTTCAGGCCAAATGCTGTAAAATGAGACACTATATCAAAAATGGCCCGTCGGGTACTCCTGGTTTAAAGAGATATGCATTGACACACACTAGCACTGTACCATAGTGACTGCGTAATGTTTGCTTCTCCTTTATTATTATTTTTTGCTTCCTGAGGACTCTGGAGTGATCTGAGTATATGTTGTTGGAATTAATATAAATATGATGAAAATATCATACGCAAATCAATGTAATGTAAAAGATAAACCATTTAACGTCAAGGAATTGAGAAATGCAAAAATGACTTGAACTCGCAATCGTAGGAGTAATGAGCATTCTTTTTGGTATAATTAATGTTTAGAAAATTTCTTTGTACTGACGAGAGAGCATAAATCCAGTTTGATTCTGGAGAACATAGGTTTCAGAGGTGACTCTTTGCATTCAATTAACATCATTTATATTTAAACATAAATAATCAAGTTAACGACATATAGAAACATCAGATACACCAGTGCCCAAACCTTCCCCAAATATATAGGGCTGCTAGCATTAATTCAGATTCATTTTCGAGAGCATATATCTAAGAGGATATATCGCAAGGGGCTGTTGCATTTCCTTAACAAAATAGATCAAATCAAAGACATTCAGACAGAACATTAACCACCCAGCACTACCCTGGACCCAAACACTCCCCCAAAAATAACGGGGTTCTGCGCTAAGTATAGTCTCCATCGTCCTCAAAGCACATCCGGTGAATATTTCAGTAAGTGTGAGATAAAGGCTATTACATTAAAAGCCACTAAGAGCCGCTTGTTTTTAAGCTATGTCGCCCCGACGTCAAGTAATGTTTATGCCGTCGAGACAGTGGTAACCTATTCGGGAAAGAACGTTGGAGTGACGTACCAAAAAGACGCGACGTTGTGGTGCTCGTTTAAATATGTTATCACAATAGATCCTTTTTGCGGACGATTTTGCAGTTAGCTCACCAGGCCTGACGTCCACGGACGTTGAGAGGATGCTCTACTTTGGGCTCATATGAGACACTTTCGGACGTGCTTGTTTCGTAGCGGACGTAGATAGGATGTTGCACCGACGTCGCATCCGAGTCGGACGTCAGAATGATCATTATCGGATGCCAAGCCGTTAAAGAACGTCCGGAAAAGGTTCATATGGTGGACGTAATAATGTAACAAAAATACGTCATCGTAACTTCAGATGATATATTTTCACGTGGGTTGGTCGGCATCAAGCGACACGCACAGCCTATCGCAAGCTCAGGTGCGAGCGCAGTTTTGCAGTTTAGAAATAGAATAATTCTAGGATATTGCCTGACTAATATAAGTTGGGAAAGTCAAAACATCTACCAGCGTAGCTTAACAACAGCAAACTTGTATGAAAAACATTTCTAAATTGAAAACCTTGTGCAAACATTAAAAAACATCTGAATCTCTGTGACTGACCAACCATCGGGCCTTATGGAATATGAAGAACATCTAGATACATATATGAAAATCCAAAACTGCGACAAGAATTCGCCTACAAACTGCTTTCGAGTATAGTTTAACTAATCAACGAGGGATTCATTAATTGCGACAGGATAGCAAGAATGTCTAAACTGAAGAGACACTAATGGTGTCAATTGAGAATGAACTCGGATGTGATCTTGCAATGGTCAGTTTCCTATGTGAGTCGGTTGTCAATTAACGCGACATTTCGTTGGAGTAATTAAAGGTTAAAACCTTACTCCGCTTGAATTTTCCGGTCGTTTCATTTGCCACTGCGAAATGTCGTTGCTACAACTTCGTAAACCAACGTTAGAGATCTTTATAGAAAATAGATATTCTAAATGCCATTGTTCAAATATGATCTTATTATGCTGCTAAATCCAATGTATCATCTATACAGATATTTGATTTGTAACTGGTAACTCCCTCATTCATGTATCATAGAAAGCGGACAAATATAATTTTGTTTCGAGATAAAACATTCGAGAACATTTAACAGCAACAACTTTTAAAAGGAGAAAGATTTCAGCTCTGTTTTTCTGGTACTTCCTAAAGCTTAATGCCACTGTCCTACCAGAATGTCCTCCAACAACAACCAAACTAATACACCTCCCCTTTCAACCCTTATCCCCCTAAGGGCTGCATGTTAAACACGACCTTATGGTGTCCCGACAACGACGCAAAACAACTCGCACCTCGGTTTGGTTAATTACCCTGCAATCATCGCTTGATTGTGGCCATTGTGTCCGGTAATCGCATCCCACTGTCCAGTGGAGGAAGGGGGGTACGGACATGAGACGTCGTGGCAACGTCTTAAAAGAGTGCGACGTTGTAAAATGTCAGTGTTTTGATGTATGTTTAATGTCGTTGTGTGCCTGTTCCATATTTATAGAAGGCCTTGTCTTTTCAGATAGTGTACATGTATCTTCCTGTATGGCGAATAGGTTGGCAACAGATTGTATATCGGGTAACGTCGGATATGGATCTAGTGGCATTTATAACTGTCGCCGTTGCATTTCAGTACTATGACATGTGCGAGTCTATTCCTTCTGAGATTATGTGGCACAAGAATCAGAGTTGTATACCAATAAACTTACACAAGGTGCGGACAATCATACGCAACATTCTTATACGACGTCGCAATGTACAAACAACGTCAAACCGACGTCATGCTCCATCCATGATATGTCCGCTAGATCATGGGCATCGGATTTCAATCACAGCTGATAAACGCAAGTGCCTGCATTGCTTGTAAAATATTGAGTGTCCACTATGAGGTCTTTATTGGATGCCAACCTTGAATTATGGCTGTTTGTGTGGCGGACAACACCCACCCCCAGCCCATCAACGAATTCATAAACGAATCTCCTTCCCCCATCCTGCACCCGGGATCGATTCTATTGATGCGAGGTGTTGGATATGATCGGTAGGCGGGTGCCATGTGTTAGGAGTCTGATATGAAAGCGATGTTATATGGACATTGTGTTTTCATCTTGGTATATTCAATGTGTTATGAATATATTCTATCTAGAGTCCTGCGACTACATTGACACTTATATAAGTTCAGGCGCGGGTCTAGATAATAATGAGCCGGGGGCGCCAATGGCATACAATATAAGAGCGAGCGGAGGGCGCCCACCGCTTGCGCCTCCTCTAAATGCGCGCCTGAAATCTCACGAGGAGGATTCTGGGATTGAAAAAGATTAAATGCAAAACATTTCAAAACAAGAAATAAAACAATGTTGAAGGGCACTTTAAATATTTATTGGTTTTATTTTTGTTTTCTCAATATAACAATTTCTAATCAAAACATTGTTATTGCGGAGCGTTTTGGATTTTGTAAATGAATAAAAAAAAACATGTTACAATTTGGGATTTACGATATAATTCTATTGTAGCATTTACCACTCGTCATATTGAATGAAACATATATTTATTCATTTTATGTTACCATGAATATTTTGGTTTCTCACAATAAGTTTGTTTTGCAAAATACTGCCCATAACATATAATACAAAAAGATGCTAAATATTTATATTGGAGTGTATAAAATATGAAAGCTTTTATACAGCATAAAATTTGTATGTATAATGTATAGCCTTAACTTTAAGAGAATCTATAAACATATTGTGTGTGACCAAACATTTATTTGATACATTTTAACTCCAAAAAAATATTCCGAAAATGTTTTGACAAAAGGTATATACCGCCTTTAGTTACAAGAGGGGTTATCTTTGGTAAAGAAGAAAAAATATAATATCAGTAAACCTTTTGTTTGGAACAATTTGGAAATTACAAAAAATAGTTTAAAATGCTGCTTAATTCAATTCATTAAATTGCTATCCTCTTTCATTTTTCACTCGTTGATAACACACAAAGTTAATTATTTTAATTGCTATTAGACGACAAATACAAATATATTTACATGCTTTATTTTTTAACCTTCTCCTTCTAAACTTTAGTTTAACTGAACACAAAATATTATTTAGAGCATATTTCTACGCTTACGCAAAGATTCGAATAACTACTTTCTTGCAGGAAAACCTAAGTGCTAACAGGATCATCTTAAACCAAAATCATTTTGTAAGATAAACTTCTTCTTTATATCATTTCTGTGTCTAAGGATGATTTTCTATTGAAAAGTCTTCTTTAACCGGGGAAGGAATATTGTTAACATCTAGTCACATAAATTACAGGATATTTAAGAGTTCATAATGATTTCGTTTCTTTTTTTTTTTTGCATATTTTAATCCAACTCAAACGTTCTGGTTAAAGGCATAGACATGATATGCACCTAAAAAAGGTCCGTTGATTCGCTACGATCATCCACTTTCCATGCAGCCACGGCAAGTACGATCAGTGTACCGATCTTCAATCGTGATAACCTCCCTACGATATTCTATCCCCGTGAACGAAATCAACCCACAAAATACCGTCTCTCAACATCAGTACGCGAAAAACTCCACACCAAGATATCTCCATCCTGTCCCTAGTGCCTCCCAACTCTCGTATATAGGCATCTTACAGTTGGGAGGCGCTGTGTTACAGGACGAGATATCCCCATCAACCCCCTTATTTAATACCCATATCCACCATACGTTGACACGGCCGGGTAAGTGGGATATGGATTATTATCATAGGCGTACATCTCCTTCTCGCTTCGGCGGCTGTAGTCACGTGGTGGGCGATACGAAAACGAGGCACACAAATACAAAATGGCGCCGATCACCGAGAGACCCACGCTGATCCAGCCAAGCATGTAGGACCAGCCGTACTCGCGTTTGGAGGCGTCGTCCAGCTCCTGTAAGATGAATGAGGTTGTGGATATTAATACCTAAATATATGTTAATTGAATGAAAATAGTTACTGATGCATCGCCTTTTTTTCTCAATTTATGAGTCGAACGCGACGCTAAAAATCACGCAAATCCATCATTTCACACCATTCCGTTACAATGCTTAGGAAATTTAGTTTGCCACTTATAAACAGCACACTTGTCTAGCAATGAATGTTTCCTGATTCAAAATAAACATTGATTCCTTGCCTGCTCCCCGCTCCATGCAATAATGACCCACGTCTCACCACTCCTTTTCCGCATAACCATTAAATAAATTAAACCAAAACCCTCTTTTAAGCGTCACTCTTCCTCAATGTAATGTGACAATTTCGCTCAACCTCAGGAACACCAACAACCATATATACATATCCCTACCTCAGTGGTTGCGTCATCCATCCACCAGGCGGGGAAGTCCTTTTGTGCCGCCGCTGCGATCTCGTCTCCGTTTAACTTCTCTCGCTCCAAGTAGTCTCAACCATA
>LQRL01056865.1:0-11156 GCA_001703475.1 Hydroides elegans
TCCCTTCTTATTCACTTGTACAACTACCTGCTTTCTTACATGTCAAAGTTCTTTGATTTTTGAAGCAGTAACTTTGAACGTTTGAACGGTTTGAACGTCAGATCACAATAATGTGGAAATATCTAAACTTAAGTAAATAGCTCTCCATAAATGAAATCTAAGATATCATTATATCATATATGTATATTTCAACTTTGAACGTTTGAACGGTTTGAACGCCATATTACAATAATGTTAAAATATCTTAACTGAAGTAAATAGCTCTCCATAAACGAAATCTAAGAAATCATTATTATATCATATATGCATATTTCAACTTTGAACGTTTGAACAGTTTGAACGCCATATCACAATAATGTGGAAATATCTTAACTAAAGTAAATAGCTCTCCATAAATGAAATCTAAGATATTATTTTTATATCATATATGCATATTTCAACTTTGAACGTTTGAACAGTTTGAACCCATTCGAACAGTTCCAATCCTTGGACATACCTCAAATATAATACTCAATGGTGACCAAATGAGTTAACAGTCCATTAAAAAAATAATGGATCATGAATACAAAGGAGTTGTAAACTAACAGACGGTTAAACAGCAGAGCCGTATCTTAGTCAATATCACATACAATTGACTTTTTTCTCAGTATATAAAAGCATTCAAAATATAATAAAACATAAAGGATGTATAAATATATTTGCTAAAAAATAGTGGTTCTGCTCATGAACAGGAATTATGAACCAATTGCCGTACTTAACGCGAGCACACGATAATACGAATACTCCACCTAAAGGCCTGGCCACAGAGGGAGCGACAAAGAGCGATAGCGTTTCTAATTCTCATATGCTATTTATATGATAAGTCCTACATGGCACTGTCATAAGGCACACGGAAGAACAAGACTGATCATGATCCTCGGCGCTTCTAGTATATCCTATCCCTTAATGCACATGCTTGGTTTCAAATGAACACCAACTTCACTAATCAGTCAATTGATACATAAAAGGGGAAATATGATAACTACTTTAGTAGCTTATTAGGAGCGCGGATAAATTGGCGCTGCTTCAAAAGATCCTGCGACTAATTGCTTATCACTCGCTAGGCGCTTTGGGCGAAACATGAAACGAGATGCGAGAATATGATCTTCATTCCATCGTGGATTCTATCTACTATCTCAGAATTTAGAGTCATCATTCCGAGAACTATAGACACTTAGATAGAGCCATGGGCGATGCATAAAACGGGAAGCGATGAATATGATCTTCATTCCATTTCGGATTCTTCTGAGCGCCGAGAATGTATGAGTTGAATGGTTCCGAGCATTATGGACGATTAGGGGCTGGCAACAAGAAAAGCGTTTTCGAGCTTTTTTTAAATAACAAACACTTGAGGCGAAACATAAACGAGACGAGTGAATGTGAGATTTACTCCGTTGGATTTCTACTGAACTCTCAGAATATGGAGTTACTTAGTACTGTGCATTATGGCCACTTGGGGCCTGGCAACCGTTGTTGTACGATGTTTTATATATTGGAAAACCCACAAACATCGATGTTATATGGGCGTTATTCCACAAAATTCTACTTCTATCTCATAATATACTCTGTAAATATTGATGAAGAATTCCTGGCATTTAAACCACTGATGTTGTTTAAACAAGGTGCCCAAACGATGTGTAATCTGTTTTTTTTTCAAGTCCTTTATTTTTTCAAATAAATTTTTATTGTCCAGTTGATCAAGTAAGCGGCTAAATTACTGGTCATACATTGCGATTTTCAGTGCATAAACAGGTTTTATTTTGTTGGCTTCATATTCTGAGCTCTTATGTTGTTTAACCGTAGACTGTGTTAAGGGCGTCAGCTTTGCGCCATATTCATTTTAAGTAAGATTGAAGGGCTCCAAGCATAAAAGAGTTGGATTTCGGTTTTTACTTTAAACATTTACTCCTAAAATATTATAATTTGTCTAGTATACATGTATATGGCGATTTCTTATCTAGTTTCCACCAGATAGTTTGCCTATATACACGTTCGGTTATCCCATGGACCAGGAGTGACAAGTAGCCATGTCAATCTCAATGCAAAAAAATATATTACGTTGAGTTAGTACATTTTTGCATGGTACGCTCTGTGAGTAAATTACTGTCTGATAGCATAATGGCTCTAGCTAATTGAGAAGAGGACTCTTATATTAGTTTCTGCTTCCAAAGGATGTTAAATTGGAAAGCGATGGCTGGGATAAAAATGGGTTCAACCGACCTTCCATGAATAAGGGGGTTTATCTAGACTCTAAGTAATCAACATATGTATAGTACTATAAGTGTGATTCGATGGATTTGTATCTAGACACAGTGTGATCGTCTACAAACTTGCGAACGAATAATAACGGGTTGGTGACGTTTCTTTACGATAGGGAGATATAAGCTATTTAAATTATGAATTGCTTAAATGGTGATGTGTTTCTTTAAAAACTGCAATAAAATTTCATACTTTTGAATAAGTGATGTTTCTTTTGTGTATCTTAATTCTGAAAATATCATATCGCGATAAATCTGTATGTTAATTAGCGAAGACAAGCATTGGTTGCCTTTACTGTTACGTTGTAATTGATTGAAATGAGTATAGAAAAAATGTAAACAACAAACTCAGAAAAATAGAAGCATACTTCTTTGCATCTTTATAACTTTACAAAAAGCAAACACTCTTTCTTGGATTAGATCTTATCCCGTGTTGGCATTTCGTAATTCCTTGAGAAACCCCAATCCATTAGAGCAAAAAAGGATGTTTACATCAAAGCAAAGATTTGGTGGATTGACATGGTTGAGTTTTTAGGGATGTTTTTCACGTCTGAACAGATTCATCTTAAGAAGCTAGAGTACGTCTATATTAAGCAATAACATGTTTTCTCTTAGGATGCCTTTAGTATTAAATTTTACTCCACAGATGCTTTGGCACTATTTTAGGCATTTCTTTAGTAGCATCTCCTAATTCTAAAGATTCGAAATTTGTTATTCTTTTCTTCCGACGGACTTATATCAATAGCCGTTATATTTCATATAATAAGTGTATATCATTATAAATACATGCTCCAGATGTACATGTAAAGATCTAATTTCAAATTAATTATCTATCTAAAAAATCTTTAGAAATATAAACAGGTCTTGTGTATACACTTTGAGATCTTTTTTCAGATTCATTTGACGGAACTATACCGAAATACTTGACCGAAACCATTGATTATTGACCACTTAATGCAACCTATTTGGCAATGGAAAAACAATCTTGCGTTTCCAGACCAATGAAGCCAGCCGAGGTTCATCTATTTGAATTTAGCAGGCGCGGATTTACCATATCAATCATCCGGAGCACGCCCCCTGTTCGCCCTTATATGTAAGACAAAAAAATAAATTTGCGCCCCCCGGTTCAGCCTGATAATCTATACAGTTGCGCCCCCAGGTTCAATATTTTCTGGATCCGCGCCTGATTTAGGATTTTTATCAGTTTACCAATATTATATCGTCATTCTTGATTTTGATTTTTTTAAATCAATGCAAATTATCTTGCATTACCAGATGGATGAATCCCGCGGCTGTGAACCAGATGGAGATGAGTTTGGAGACCAGTTGACACAAGCGGATGCTATTCGACGTTCGCAGCACGTTGAGGTATTGAAGCACGTCGGGTGTGGAGAGGAGGCGAAGGACTCGGGTGAAACGGAGGCCTGTTTTTAAAAAATGCAATGTTTGAAAAAGGAGATTTGTCTTTAGATTTATATCCAGCCTGACGTTTAAAAAGGAATCCCATATTGGGGCACGTCGGGTGTAGATCGGAGAAGAAGGACTTGGGTGGAACGCAGGCCTGTTTTGAAATATACATTAATTTGAATTTAAAAAAAAAAACACGGCTTTAGGTTTCAGGTTCTTTGTATAATTTATAAAATGTTGAAATATTGAGGGACATCCGGATATAAATTCAAATGTGAATATATTCATGTCATTTTTTACAGAAGACAGATTGATCATTTGTTATTCTATTGAAAAATATGTAAACAAAACATACAGCACAAACATATTTTTCTACAATTTTGAAAATTACGATGACCAGTTCAATCCAATGCAACGAACATTTTGAGCAGTCGACAAAATGAGTTAAATCGCAATAATAACGCTTACCGAGCCAGTTTCTGTTGAGGACGATGGCGACGAATGAAGGTGGAATGGTGAAGTAATCGACGAAGGAGTAGACTTCGACGAGGAACCACAGCTTGTCGGCCGCAGCCACAAACTGAAAAAGTAAAATGTGTTTCATAAATCTATTATATTTGTGTATGGATATCTATAATGATCATCGAGTCAAACAGATAAGACATCCTCGAACCAAAGCGTGCCTGCATCCGAAAAAAAACTGAGGGGAATATGTTCATATATGACCTGGCCACATGGGAAGCCTTTTCGACTTTTTTATCATAACAAATCGTTGTTTTTAATGTATTCGTTACGAGAAAGACAAAGATGCCCATGGAAAATTAGACGCCTTTGTGAGTTCCAATATAAAGTCGGTTTGTTTTGGTTAAAAAGCTGAGTGAGAAAAGTAGTGCAGTTTGCTTTTGCACACAGTCTTCTAATTCCTGAATACCCCGTTTCCCCTAGCCCAGCTCACACACTCTCCACCCCCACCCTAAAAAAAAAGAAAGTAAAAAAAGCCGACCAACGCTCATCCATGCCCTGGACCAGAAGCTAACTCTGAATGACGTAATGATGACAAATTGACGTCACAACAAAGCCATGCTTCTTTCGCTCTTGCAGTCTCTGAAGAAACTCTTAATTCTCTCGACGACGATGAGAATAACGGGCCCGCCGTCGACTTTGATTAAATTTTGGTTTGCGCTTCATTGAGACTGGTTTGGAGTATTTGTGTGCCAATCACAAGATGAGAAGAACTATTGGCTTTTATCTTCGGTTGTCGCTGGTTAATATCAAGGGTTTTTTTTTTGTCTTTTTAGAGTGAGTCTACTGAGTTAAGAATCTGTTTATTGAAATTAATGTACTATTTTAATGTGTCTCATAACATGAATATTTGAATTAGCGTTTAGATTGTTACGAGAACAATGTTTGCGGTAGGACTTGTTGGTTTACATTATTTGCACAGCATATCACTGTTAAATGCCGTGTTACGTCGTTGCGACGTCATTTGGCTGTTTAAAATGCTGTATGGTAATTTATTTTCATGCCGCTATTCGAAAAGAGCTCGTCTCTAAGTCTGATGTGAATTTGGCTTTGCTCTAGCTGATCTCCGCTAGAAACTTCATGTTCAACAATGTTTTGATGTAACGTCATATTTGTCATAGAGATTTAGCTCAAAATCAAAATTATAGAACCGCACCCTATTCGTAAGCGCATTTTCCCGAATATTTACAGCGAGACTCTCCGGAACTGAAAGATTCAGGAACAGATAGTTTAGTGTCTTTTCGTATTTACATGACATTATTCATGCACAAAATCTTGGTGCATTCCCCTCAGTCACATCATAATTTGTAATACAAAACCAAAGCCAGTGCGCAGGTTATTAATGTTTGCTTAACTTTTTACACCGTTACTATAAAAGCAGAGCTTTGTCCGAACACCCCAAAGTAAACCGAGTAGGGATGGAATCAAATAGCGTACAATTTTGCTCTGTTGCAATAACTACAACTATTGGGCTTTGTGCATGAATATGCTAATTCAATTTAACATTAATTTGTACTGACAGGCCCAACGTTCATATTACCAAACAGTTCATCAATGCTATGCACCGAACGTATGCATTATCTTAGGCCGTGAATTGTTTGAATGAGCGAAAGGTCAATGAAAACTCACAATAAAATTTACTAATAATAATAACTGTTAGGATTATCGCTTTTTGTAACATGGTACGAATCTACATAGCACCTTTATGGATACGGGAATGAGACAATGATTTAGCAACTACACACACAACACCTTTGATTTCCAAAAGCCTTGCAATGACACCAAACACATTGGCGTGTGTTATTGCAATAAATGGACGATCGATTTGCACGGATTGATTTTCTTCACGCAATAGTTGGTCGGTGGTGATGAAAGGTATTGTTAAAGACCCCCTTCTCATTATAAAGATCATCTTCTGATGCAACGTCGTCAAAAGGAGCGACGAGAAAAAAAACATCAGGCATATATTAATATTGCCGGGACGTCATATGTTTTTGCGACGTTGAATTAAGAAATTTTGACATTTAATATTGATGTCAACGTAGCAACGTAACGTGATTTGCGAACGTTCGTGACAACGTTTTCACGTACAAACACTACACTGTTTATTCTAAATAGGTTAGATATCCTAATGTCTCATTGGTTTAAGAGGGGGGTGGGTAGTCAGCTTTTATATAACGCTTTGGCATCAATCGTTTTGGCATGTGCCCTCAAGGACTCTTTTGCTCGACATTTTTTTCTCGCCCCCCCCCTCCATAAACACAGCTGATTTTTGTTTATATACCACGGAGAATATTGCTGAGTACCCCCAAACCCCACAACACACCCACCCCCACCCTAACTAAGGGTGCTGCATTAGAGATGGGGTGGTTGTACTCTGTAAAGGGTCGCTCACATTGAACTAGAATGTCTGGGTGTCCCTAATGGATTGTTTTCATGGACACTCACAAAAAAACTGATTTTGGTGTTAGAGGTATTATACATGGAAGCATGTGCATGTTCATTGGAGTAATAAGGGTACCCTTGGATTGAGGATGTATTTATCTCGATACCCTTGGATTGGGTATATAGTCGCATTGATTACGTCAAATATGTGTGGTAGAATTTCTTATGTGATGATGTACCCATCAGACAAAAATAAGAAAATACATTTAGCATGCTTGATATGCCACGTCGAAGGGCTTGTAACCAAATGTAACCAAGTGTATTATTTGTATTCTAGGGATTGACAACCATTGGGGTTGACGGATGGAGGATGTTAAATGCCTCGCTTAATACCATGAATGTCCCCATTGACGATGTTTTGTAAACCATAACATATCTATATCTATTCTTCTCTCTCTCTCTCTTTCTCTCTTTTTCTATCTTTCTCTCTCTCTCTCTCTCTCCCGGCCCCCTCTATTTTTCATTTTAAATGATCTGATAAACTTTAGTCGGTTGCTTGGGAATTTGAAATCGAACATGAGATCAAATCGCAATGCTGGACCGGTAATGACTTTGATTTTCCTATCAATTACATATAATCAGAATGGAAAGTTATTTGCTTATTAAATATGAATAGACATATATCAATATGTGTTTATTCATATCTAATTGTTCCAGCAACGGAGCCCGTGAGTAACCTAGCAACTAATTAGAATCGATTTTCAAATGTTCTATTTATTGTCTTAGAGTAGGTCATGTAAGCTTTATAAATATGATAAATCACACTGTGTTACAAATTGGTACCTCAAAAATTATACATGCAAGGCAAAGTGTGTTTTAATATGATTTTGGCCTGCTGAACACGAATCCGAAGTCCATTTTGTTCCATCACGTCACAATTTTTTGTAATTTTCATTTTCAATTTTGCATATTTTTCTCAATTTTTCTCAAAATAAACTGCAATTTGGAAAATATTTCAAATGCGTTGATTCTAAAAGATTTGAAATGAACTCTATATAAATGTTTGACCACTATTTTGATCATAAATATATATTCTATCCAAAAATACAAACTAATATATTCTGATAACTTATCGAACAGAGAGGTACCCTAGGCAGGGTCATCAAAAATAAATTGGAAATTTTTAAAAATATTTTCTTTGAGCAATCGGGCATTCTATAGTCTTATTTCGATAGTCCGATAAATATTCTCCACGGTAATAGCTAAAACTTGTGGTATTACCATGTAGATAATAAAATTTAAGCTCCAAATCTGAAGGAACGCGCGGCCCATTTAAGTCCATGCGAACTACATACCTTTCGCTTTAAGTTATTATTTTCAATAAAGCGATTTATACAAATGAATTTTTATATATTATAATGTATAATTGTTTAATAACGAATAGAAAAACGTCGGAATTCGCATTAATTGTTATGTTTCTAACTAAATTATGTAGACCTAAACAATGGCATTACGATAACTTGAACTTCCGGTTGCTGATTGAGTGTAAAATATATGAAAAAATATTGAAATTGTAACATTATAAACCAAAATCATTATTCCTCAACAGTTTAATACACGGTTTAGGGATATTCAGACATAAACTCACTGAAATGCGAATAAGGAATTATTTTTTTTTGAAAAAAATAATTTTCTTTGAGATTTATATGTGAATCACTAATATTTTGTAAGCTGAAGATTTTATTGGAGGTTAAACGCCTATTTGCCGGAAAGATTATGAAAAATGAATGCAGAAAATCCATAATTTTAGTAGGTTTACATTGTAATTTTAAAAATTATCATAAACTCTAAAGTCAGAACCATAGAAATTCGTCAAAAATGCCAAAAATTAAAAATCAATTTTACAGAAAAACGTGACGTGATAGAACATTTTAAAGTTCGGATTCGTATTCAGCGTGGTCGAGTTTATTAAGTAAACACTATTTCATTCATGTATATTTTTGAGTGTAACACAGTGTCATTAGACAGGTATTTTTGTGCCAGGTATTAAAAGGACATAGCACGCAACTCGATCATTTTTTCTCATCTTTGATTTTAATTTTACATTTGTACCAATTCACGATCTAAACTCATGCGTAAAATGTATGCATGGCACAATACACATCCATTTTAAATATTAGTTTATAACAAATCCTTTAACCAATTTGATGAGTATTCACCACTATGTTTTTTTTTCATTTTCATGTGGATTAAGCATGAAACAAAATAATCCGCGGGCAATTTCTTGATATTACTCGACACTACAATATCGAGTACTACAGACACTATACAGACATAATAACAATTATCCATGGCCAATAAAATATTTGATTTTAACAATCACTACAGTTACCATTCTTTTTGTAACTATGGACTGTCTAGTCTTATATATAGCCTATATATTTTCATTCTGGATTTCAACATATATGGAGGACCAGATACTGGATCAGGCCCCAAAAGATGTGTAGCAACCTAGCTATGCGGAGAAGTAGTTTACCCGCCCTCAGTATCCCCTTCTTCCAAACTAATAACTTAGAGACCCCTCCCCCTCCCTGCTATCCAGATTCTAGATATAGTCTGGGAAAAATCTAAGATGTTAGTTACCCGTATGAAGAAGTAGATCATGAAGAAAATGTTGAAAGCCAAGTCCACTTGCTGCGTAGTGCTTTGAGACCATTTGTCGCACGACTCCACGTTTTCTCTGCAAATACAAAACGATATTTAGAGCAACATTCAAAATATGTTAACAAGTGTTTTCTTATAATAATTCATAACTCATCGCTTTCTTTGCAAAAGCGGGGGCAGATATTATTTTGGACCAATTCCATGTGAGGAGCAAATACTATTTTCTAGTACAATGTAAAATCAAAAGGATGACAGAGTTATTGAATAGCTATAGACATCTAGTTGAAACGTTCCTAATAGTTCCGAAAAAAATATAAGTGCAAATATGATCCATAGCGATTCCTGATGGTTACATCTTTTAATATGCTTTCTGCTTTGAACCTAAATGACTGGCCCTGATGTAAACGTATACAACAACATACATTTGCAGCAAAAATATAACTATATGATGAAGCTACATTAAAGTATTCATTATATGGCTTATGTACAACATGGATACAAACACAGATCCTTAACCTCATGCATCAACCTAAATTCTCCGCGTTGATCTAAGTGGCTAATTTCTTAAGTTAATTGCCCCCTGTTTCTTTCCACAATACATATATATGCTCTGTATCCATTTATTTATTACATATAGTATTTGTATGACGTCAGTTACTTACGTAGAAGCGTCAATAAAGTAGATGATGAGAGAAGCTATGCTCAGCAAAAACACCAACACCACCTGTTTGCGAATAAAGAGAGAACAAATTATTATAAAAGACGGGTTTACTGTATCTAGTTTTAGGAAGGTTAATAGGGGCTTGCGCATCCCTATAAGACTGCACCAACATGAAAATGAAAGACATAAAAGGCGATCGGATGTCGGCAGAAATGATAGCAACGAGTTTCGCTACCTATTGAGTTTGATTTAGCTCTATATCGAACTCTAGGGATGTATTTTAACATAATTTTTCATTGCAATTGTATGTCTCTATCGTTGCTTATTCCGGGTAAGATAAACTCATTCGACATATTGTAACGTCATTTCTGGTTATTAGGCATCGATGTTTTCGCTTGAAATCAATTTTTCTACCAGGATGTCCATAAGAAGTTCATGTTAAGGAAAACAACTAGATCATCTTTATTTGTTATCAATCCGAATTAAAAAAATAACACATCATTTGACCTAAAGTCTAAAATATATATCTTATGGGTAGGGACTATCATCCTATCAAATATAAGCCATTGGGTTTGATGGGAAGCGCAAAATATGTATGTTCTCATGGACTACATAGAAACACACCTGATTCCTGTAAGTTGCACCTGTCGAGTATTGCATGTTATGGGAGTTCAAGGGACCAGCACTTAATTATCCAGAGCCTTGTATACAAGAAGTAGCGACTGATACAGACGGAAACATAGCTATAAACGTAATGCAAGAATCTATTTACGACTGTTGATACCATGTTCTATTGTTTAGCAATGTGATTTTCCATTTTTGCAGCGTTTATATATGACTAATTTCCTTTTTAAATATGATAGATATCATGGTACAGGCAGCCACTTGCGATATGGTAATTGCAGTGGAATTCGGAGAAAATATGGAAACCCAGCGATATTGACTTGGGAATCGCTATGGTCCTAATCATCGGTTAAGGTGTTTCCGCCAAGGATGATCTTCACGGGATTATAATCTGTTATGTAATACGCACACAAGCAAAGTATATTTTATTAGTAAAGAAAAACATCTAACATAGAATTCTTGGACATGTCGCTGCATTGGAACCAATCTATCTCTTTTGTGGCGTGTATATTTCATTAAAATTATAAAATAAGCAACTGACCTTACGTTTATTCCCGTGACAAAGATGAAGATCGGATTTTATAAAGGTGGACACT
>LQRL01056880.1:0-13167 GCA_001703475.1 Hydroides elegans
AAAATATATTACTTCACCAAAAATCATTTCTTTTTGTTTGCTCATTCCGTCAAAAATGACATTTTATTGTCGGATATTTAGCCGTGGTTGGGATTAGTTTGATTTGTTGTACGATTGCCGTGGTTACGCCTAGTAACATGGCCAATTGTCACGATTCCGCAATTATAATCAAAACAAAAACACTTACTCGTATTTTTCATTGAAGCAAAATGCATTAATTAACCCTAAATGTTGCATCTTTGTAAAAGAGAAAATGATAGTATTGAGAATAACTATATTACCTCAATTCCATATGCAAAAAAGAGTTAATCAGTCCAGTCCCAATCCATATTCATTGTCATACGATAGAATGAAACGACATTTTCTCCACACTTCCATTCACTTGCTCACTTAACAATAAATCCGCTAAATCCCTTCTCCCAATCGTTTCTAACTGAACCTGTAGAGCTCCTTTGATCTGTTCCTTAGTGCCACTGGCTGTAGTCGTAACATAGCGTATATCTGTTGCCATGTGTTACCTACGTGATCGAGTTTGATTTGTTGTACTATTGCCGTGGTTTCGCCTAGTAACGAGGCCAATTGTTACGTTTTTTGCAATTATAGCCAAAACTAAAACAATTACTCTTATTATTTCGTTAATGAAGCGAAATGCATCAATTAAGCTTTAAAGTTGCCTCTTGAACAACGGAGCAAATGAAAGCATTGGGAATCATTATGACCTCTGTTCCTTATGCAAATATAGTTTACCATTCCAGTCCCAATCAATATTCATTGTCATACAATCGAATGGAACGACATTTTCTCCACACTACCATTCACCTGTTCACTTAGCAACAAATCCGCTAGATCCCTTCTTCCTATTTTTTCCAACTGAACCTGCAGCGCTCCTTTAATCTGTTCCTTAGTCCCACTTGCGGTATCGCGCCATAAGCGTAACATAGCGTATATTTGTTGTCGTGTATTGCCTACGTGATCGAGTTTGATTTGTTGCACTATTGCTGTGGTTACGCCTTGTAATTTGGCAAGCTGTTACGATTCCGCAATAAAAACCCTTATTTTGTCGTTTATGACGCGAGATGCACAAATTAAACCATAAAAGCTGTCTATCTGAAATGGAGCAAATGATAGTATTGAGAATAACTATGGCCTCATTTCCTTAGGCAAATAGAGTTTATCAGTCCAGTCCAAATCCATGTTTATTGTCATACGATAGAATGAAACGACATTTTCTCCACACTTCCATTCACTTGTTCACTTAATAACAAATCCGCTAAATCTCTTCTTCCAATCGTTTCCAACTGAAGTTGCAATGCCCCTTTGATCTGTTCCTTAGTCCCACTAGCGGTATCACGCCATAGACGCAACATAGCGTATATTTGTTGTCGCGTATTTCCTACGTGATCGAGCTTGATTTGTTGCACTATTGCCGTGGTTACGCCTAGCAACGTAGCGAGTTGTTGCCATTCCATACCGATTTCACTGGCTAAGGTGTAGAGGCCCTTGTCGGAAAGGAGACCTGTAAAGGGAAAAGAAAGATGTGCTTTAGTGAAATGGAGAAAATATTGTTGCATTTATTATTTTTTTTTAATCGCGATTTTGTATTGTCGCTCGCCTTTTTAGTTTAATGAGCTTTTGTTCCAAACAAAACGTATGATATTGGATAATATGCGAATCTAAGAGCTGATTATTGTTAAAAGAAAAATAATTTAATAAATGGGAAATAACCTCAATAATTATTTCTAAAATTCGGATTATTTACGCTACCTTATGTTATTTTATTGTTTTTCTTTGTGACTCTAACATATATTTAGTTATTTTCTGTAATTTCTTCGTTTCTGCATTTCTTTTTCACATATTAAAGTGCTCATTTGTGGAAACAGCTAGACTATAAAGGAATGATTTGTAATATGTAAATAAACTAAAAACTGATAGATGGTATTAGATCTCATTTAGAAATGTGATTAAATATGGTAGAATTCTATATAGAACTAAATAATTGCGCAAAAAGTCGGTTATTTTGGTTATAATCTTTAGAAATCTAGCAAGTGTTGTTTATTATTGAAGTAAATTAAAATATTATAACAAAGGCCAACAAACATGCCTTTCACTATATTTGTTAGTTTAGAAGCTGTGAAGACTGTAACTTAATAAACATAAACACATTCATTTAACTTATTATTATAATTTGTAGAAAATGTGATGTATATCTTAAATAATGTAAGATTTCAAAATTCCGTACATCAAATATGTACATATTATTCTTGCATTTTCTTGCTATTGTCAAATGTATATTTTTAACGTTTCGAATTGATTAAAAAAGATAACAATATTGAAAATATATATTCTATTTGACATGCTACCTTAGTTCATCTAATAAGGATGTGGCCACATTGATCAAACTAAACTTCAAACCTAGCTTCAAACTATTTAAGGCCGTGGTTCATATGACACAAAACGTTGTTGGTTTGAAGCATGGTTTGAAAGCACTTCAAACCACCTTCAAACCTACCTTCAAGCTACACTTCAAACCAGGGGCGCTAATGTAAATTTCCTATTTACAACCGTTCAAAGCTGGCTTAAAGTAAGTTTGATGGTGGTTTGAAGGTGTTTCAATAGAATAAAAATGTTAATTGTCGCAATGACCTTAATTGGTTTGAAGCTTGGTTTGAAGGTTAGTTTGATCAATGATGCCTCACCCTAAGAAACTATGATTGACAGTCTTACCAGCTTGTGAGTGTATTAGCTTTCTGGAGAAAAAAAAACGGATTTGTGTTGAAATTGATTGAAGATTAAAGTAGCACATACAAAATCAAATCAAATTTTCGTTGGTAGAATTAAATTTCTGTAAGATCCCAAAAACGTAGCTTCAACGTCGATTTGTTTGTTATGAAATCGCCGCGAAATTAGTATGAAGTTGACCATTACATCGATTTTCAAGGTGACGTCGAAATAACGTAACCCCTTTTTCGTGCGATGTAGTACCAAAACATGTAAATGGTGTTGTATCAATGACAAAAAATAATTACGTATTTATTCTTGTTTTCTGTACATGTGCAATACTATTTATAAAAATCAATTTGCGGTACAAAATTGAAGATTTCTATATAGCTATTTACCATTAAAGCCCTTCAGGTTGGTAAGTCTTTTGTCTTCATTTTGTGACGATTCCACCGTGTCTAAAAAACAACAGAGAAACAAAAGAATAATGTATACTTGCAACCTTTTCCCGAGGGTACTCAACGGTTTGTTCGGGTGAATGTTTATTCTTGCAGGAGCTCTTCCTTGCTTGCAGCTTTTCCCGAACAGAACAAAGATTTTTTTTTGTTTCGAAACTAGCATTTTACTCTAGGATTATGTTTGTAAATAAATCAACCAATGCAGATGTATCTTAATTAAGTCTCGTTAAACGAATTCATAAGAGAATAGCCTAATACACATTTGATTTCTTGAAATCTTTGTTCTGGTAGAAGAGTGTATATTTGCTTGTAGTAGCTTTTCTGGGTTGCTTACTTGCAACTTCAGAATAAACATTGATGCATATCAGCGTATTTCGCTTATTTCAAAGATTCCACTAAATAATAAATAGATTGAGATCATTAAAAAAATCGTTGAGTGCCCCTCTTTTCCCTCAAATGATGACGTAGAATTAGGTGACATGAAAAAGACGTGTGTGCGAATCTGTGTTTTAAAAAACGGCATCGGTTCATACACGATTAAATAATAACGTCATTGCTAACGTCAACGTCATCAATGTTGTTATTTGATGTCAAATATTTTACAATTAAGTGTTCCTGTTAATGGACACGATACAAAAATCGTATTATTCAAGGTACACAATTTGTACTTTGAATAATATGATTTTTAATATCAAATTATATTCCTAGGAAGAACTTCATTCTGTATCAACAGGTCTTGTGGCCCAATGGATAAGGCGCCTGACTACGGATCAGGAGATTCCAGGTTCGAATCCTGGCAAGATCGATTTTTTTCACAAATATTTTGATCCATGCCATAGCGTTGTTGATATGAACCATTAAAAAAATAATTCACTTAAATATATATGCACAAATTATTTTTAATACCAAATATACGTTTCGAAATAACCACAAAACGACTCCGAAGGGACTCGAACCCTCAATCTTCTGATCCGAAGTCAGACGCCTTATCCATTAGGCCACGGAGTCTTCGTGTCAAGTACCAAATCTATTTATTAATCTTTACGAATAAAATAAATCTATCATATAAAAAATAAAGATATTACTCTACTTGAATAAAAGTTTGAAAAAAATGCATTTTATGCGATCACAAATTCTTTTAAATCATCAGTTGCTATTGTCAACTGTTCGTGTGCACTTATTGCCAAAACTGTATTTAAAATGTCAATAACCAACTAATATAATGCACACATATATTGGACTAGACAAATGACATAAAAACCCTAACGTTATGTGTTAAAGAGTGGATATAAAAGGTTTTACATATGCTGGAAGTTTTAAAAACATATATCTTGTCATAAAATTTTGAGAAATGTTAAAAAAAAATATAAGCAATTTTTGACTCTCAGTATATATGGTGAATTATAGCCCATTGTATTATACCCTTATTATGAAAAAATTGGAAGACGCTTCCCATGTTCCCGGTGTACCGTAATATTCTTGCCCCCCCCCCTAAATTCTTGCCCCCGGCAAGAATATTTGTGATGGGGCAAGAATTTTTCGGAGGGGGCAATAATATAATGGTCAAAAGCCGTAATAATCTTGTCCCCCGGCAAGACTATTACGGGGGCAAGAATATTACGTTACACCGGCCCTAACATTCTAGATTGATTTAGTGCCATTAACTGTTTGATTCAAACTTTTACTGGCTTTTACCAGAAAATCCTAAAACTTAAACTTTATTTTATAACCATATATGTTCAAATCGTTTTCTGACCTGCCAGTTGTATTGACGATTCACAACCGAAGATGCGACTTTTTCCCTCTTCTATTACGGCATAGGATTTGCTTTTTCGCATTGAAGTCTCATCTGTTTGAAAAATAAACAAGATCAACTGATTAAAATAATTTTTGCAAAAATTTGTGTTTCCTTTCTTTTCGCATAACTTTTTCTCTTGTTGAGGATATTTTATTAGTAGATGGGAAATGCCAGTTCTGCGTCACTTTGTGTGACCGAACGGGAGGGCAGCTATTGGTTTCCATCTTAATCTGCGCTTGTCTTTGCAATTGTTCGCATATTTGGAAAGGTTTACCATGTAACAATATACAACGTAGAAATATATTCTTTGAATAAATACCAGATCCAGACTCTCATAGATAAACAAATAATTAATGCAATTTAGAATAGAAAAGTGTCCTAAAAATGAATTACTGACTTAAGGTCGTATCTTGATCAATATAGATGTCTTTGTATATAGATATTTTTTTGTGTACCTGTGAATATTTCCCCGCTTGCTTCCAGATCAATATAGCTCTGTGTCTTATCCAATAAAGGTGTCGACGCTCCTGAAGAGAAAAGGGAAATTATTATTTTTTTCAGGAAAAATATTTAGTTCGGTAGGAAATAATTTGAGCAAAATAATTTGAGGAAATTATTTAGATTGGTAGGAAATACGGGCATAATATATTGAAATTTGTACACTTCAATTATCTGAATATTATGTTCATATATATTTCTTTTATTCTAATAAATATATGTTTTTTTTCTGAAAATACGTATTTTTCATAAGTTGAAGTGGTAAAAATTCGTCTTATTTATATATTGCACCAGTAATATAAATTGCATTCGCAAATGCTATGCTACTTTGTATTCAATTTATTATCAATAGTTATAATCTAT
Organism: Hydroides elegans; assembly: GCA_001703475.1. Lineage (NCBI taxonomy): Eukaryota > Metazoa > Annelida > Polychaeta > Sabellida > Serpulidae > Hydroides > Hydroides elegans. The sequence goes on from LQRL01056880.1 coordinate 5,836, forward strand.
TTTAAGACAGAAACCTGTTTGTGAAGATGCTTGAGATGGCCCTGCTCTGGCCAAACCCATGTCACTACTCGATATTTTTCGCGCTCCTCCTTTTGAGTCATCGGATGATGTGAAACGCCTGAACTTTTGCTCTGTAATTAATTCACAAAATATATTTCAATTATGGATCTTCATTAAAATGTGTTGTTTAAAAGACGCATCGGAGCAATATTGTAAACGAATCTGATGAGAACATTAAGATTGTATAGAAATATGAATTAACTACATAATACCAGCTCATAGTTTGAAATAACTATTCTCTCTTTTAATTTTTGCCAAATATGCGACCAGCTGTTGACCGGATTCAGTTGAGGCTATCAAAAAGCAGATCAAAAATAAAATGCCTATACATTAGATTATATATACTAAAGGGTTTCTGCGACCTTCCATTTAAGCTCTAGTATATCACGAAAGTGATCAAAAAGAGACGGCTAGACGGTCGGTCGAAAAGGCACATCAAATTTAAAGATAGATCTACCTTCTTTTGGGGATGGGACCTTAAGAATTATACACCATTCACAAACCCTGATTCATCGAAGTCTCCTGGATATCAATATGCAGTGGTTCCGACATTTGCATTTCAAACAACACCTTTCTCAAAACACACTCTTCAGCTTTACTCGGCAAGCCTAAGGCCGTGACGTCATCAACACGTAATGACGCAAGAGTGACGTCATTTATGAAACCATTTTGACGTAGGACGCGAGCGGTGTTTTCCGAGAGGCCCTTTTCGGTGCACCATTTACTGGTGAAGTCGCCAGCTGAAAGGAAGTTAGTAAATAAATTCATGAAATTGAGGTTTTCAAAGTGCCGATTACAAAATATTTTAGTCTAGTCTAGATAGACTAGAGTCCAGTAAGTTCGACGTACATTAGAGTGGTGTTATTCTCTATTAATACATTTTAAAAGTTCTTTAGGATCCATGTCAATTACAATTTTTGGTAGTTACCCTTCGGGTAGTATTCCTATTTTAGCAATCCAGTATAGGAACTGCTTTTACTTAATTTCCTATTCAACATGTACATGTATATTACACGAATGTATATTAAACTTTTTATATTTTATTTAAATATCAATACTATCATATACATAAATATATTTTTAAGTATAAACTTACTCCTTCGTCTGTTGTGTCTCTCAACTTCTTCGCTTACACTGCGCGCCATGGGTCTGTCTGGTTTGGCGGCAGACTGAAAAGTTATGAAAATATATGATAAAGTTATTTGAACAATGAAATTGATATCATTTAACAAACCCATCCAGCATGCTTGTTTAGACTATTTTAGATTCAAGATTCTTTATGAGTTTCCTTCTCAAAGTTGTGCGACCTTGTTATAAATAAACAATTTCAAATGGAAATTTATATTCTAACCTAAAAAGATTTCTGGATTTACCTAAGAAGTGATATACGCAAAATTTAAGCAAAAGAACAAGTATAGTCTTTTCAATATAAGTATCATATGCATCATATAATCATATATGCAAGCTACAATACCTGTCGATGATCAGAATGATGTGAGTTGCGATGCTGGTTGCTTAGCAACGTCGTTCGCGTATGTGTGCTCGTTCCAGATCGCTTGCTCTCGCGGCCGCCGTGCTCACCTGGAGAAAAACAAATGTGTTCATAAAGGTATTAAAACTATAAAGGTCATTTGTACATGTATATATTGAAAATACAAATAAACAACAAGGTAAGAATGAGATATCGCAATTTACCCAAAGTGAAAAGGAATAATAAAGCATTTGAATAAAATACAGGTTACTGACATTATTATCCATGTCTTTTCTTTAGTCACTCCTAATCAAGGGTCAGCAACCGTTTTATATATTTCTATATGCAAAATACCGTAAGTAGAGAGGCTTAACTCAGATAGATTTTATATAATTTGTATAGTTATATGTATCATATTTTATGTTACGTTTATAGATTTCGTGATGGGACTTGAAAGCATCGGATAAAATATAACAAGTTGAATATAAATTTAATACACCCGCATCAATTAAATTAAGTTATCGTCTTCTTTCGGGTAAAATTACGTATAGACTATCAACATAGCCCTTAGTCATATACTTACGTCTGACGGGAATCCGCTTCGTGTATCGTTTCCGAAAGACGCGCTGGATCTTGAAAGCAATGGCTATGATGAAAATAGTTGTGACCGTCGTGAAGGCCCAAGCAACTCCAACTGTGCCCCATGAGATACCTAAAAAAAGGAAAATAAATCTTTATGATATTCAAATTCAGTTAAAAATGTGAAATGTGTGGTTTTATTTTATTTTTGACGCAACGTGCTCATAAAACACTGTGCCCCACGAAATATGTTTTTATTTTTCGAATTTCAAATTTATAATTTCATAATGTGCATATATTAAAAATCAAAACGTACATATGCTGATTTGGCTTGATATGAAAAATTTTATAAGTTCATTTTTTAAACTGGGCTGGACATATCAATACGGAGGAATCGGACAAGTATTAAAAAATCACTATATACTCACCATTGTTGTTGTCAGCCGAGACGGAATGAACTGAAAATTATAACATAAAATAGGTTTCAAGATAGCTGTATACATGGATGCATCATTTTAAAATATACATTTGCATTTTTTTTAACTTGAGAAATCTATTGATTAAGAGCAAACATCCACCCAGCAAACCCACAAGACTAGTTCTACGTCAAAAACGAAATGTCTAAGTCGAATTTTGAACGGTTTTTGAAAACAAATATGTGAACCTAATTATTATGGCAACATATGTATTTCCCTGAAATCAAGGAAATTTAGTTTCTGCAACATTATAAATATCCACATAAAATTACTCATAGTAGTAATATATTACCCTATATACTTGAGACATATAATTACAATCATTTTTCGAATGCTCTTATAATAATTATCATCCCTGATAACAGACAATATCCTAGCATTATCAATCAACCAGTTGATGTAATATTTCTAGTTAAAGCTATGAGTCAAGAACTTCCCCGTGACCTAATTTACAAGTTAATTAATATAACGTTTTTGTATATAGATCATAAATATTTTGAGGGAAGCAATATACATACATTTTACTGCATGACAAAAGGTAATAGATTCGGTATTGTAGACTATATGTTTACCCTTTTAATCGTATATTTTGCAAAATCGATATGTATATATTTGCTATATCTCGGCCTAGCCACAGGGGGCGACCTCATAAGTTAGTTTTTATTCCGCAGGACTCGTAATTTTCCATGTTTTCTGGGCGGGAACTACATTGTAAATAAACGCGCCTCAAATCCAATGGGTTTTAAAGACAGTTTTGCAAGGACACGTTTTGCGACCATGATAATAACGTTTCGTTTTACGTCAGCTAGCAAAATGACGTATTTTCAGGTTAACTAGCTACATAAATGCTTTCTTACGCCAAATTACGTCTTGCCGAGTTTTACTTGAGCCAGTTCTTAACCTCGTCTTGAGATTGTCCTGCTATTTATTGATATATTTTTGTTGAGGTCGATGTCTTATCATTTGAGCCCTCTTACGAGTTTTCGGAAACCATTATGAAATTTGTGGCCCTTGACAATAAGCGTTTTATTGGGAAAACAACATATGAAGATACTTCAGGGACCCAGACCAAAACAACCTAAAGACGTGCTGTTTTTTTTCACAAAAGGATTCGTAATACAAAAATGGTGTCGGGACAAAAGGTTTCTATTGACAAAAACATATGATTTAGGCCGCGGTTACACAGAGCTAGTTGTTTTTCACGTCGGTGATTAGTCCTTTCTATTTACGTTATAAAACCTCGTGTCAAACAAAGCAGCTTTTTTCAGTCTGAAATTGTTACACTGCGTTTTTTTTTCCACGTCAATGTTGCGTTGCTATAGCACAGAGGAAAACGCCAGCGGGAGAAAAACTGCTAGCGGGAAAAAGCGGCTTTTCAAAACGCGAATTTTACAATAATGAACTTCATTTGAGTTTGTTTAACACCATGCATGTCACTAAACTTTTGAAATACTGGAGGGAAGCGGGAGAAAACCTCGATTGTTAAACCTTTTCGCTTCTTTTTGCTCAAGTGTAACCACTAAAAACGCTCGCGTGAATAACTGCTAGCTTTTTAAAAAGCTCTGTGTAACCTCGGCCTTAGAAATTGCAACACCAGGTTGGAGACTTATTAGGACTCATCGTTTAGATCAAATGATAAGCAGGCACTGATCTAAAGTAGATATGATATATAAACGCAGAACTGGGAGGGACCCACCAACACCCCTTAACCCATGTCTGACATACCCCCACCAAAGCATTTGTTTCTATGCGTTCCAGATCAACTAAACGGGTCAACCTTTCCAAATACATAGAGTCTATTTCTTAATAACCATAGACATTGTTATCGTATAAGTATTCGATGGTTAATATCATCCTTATCCGATCAGAAGACCTACCGTTCAGAAGGAAGATAATACTGGTGTATAATAATGCTGAAGCGGTCGAATGATCCATGGTGTCGATTTGAAATCGTAAAAAGAATAGTTAAATATATTGGTATAACATAACAAAGAGTAAATAATTAGTTAGATGACACAGTTGTTATTCTTGTATCCTTTGATTTGAAACGTTTTGCGTTTATTTGTACAATTTCAATTTGATATCCCTGTAGTGGCATAATGATCCAAAAAATATATTCCTTTGCATTTTAAGAATGAATTCGAAAGTATTTCATTATCCTTCATTAGCGTGCTTTGTACAATATGATCTATTTATCTTTATAATATCATCCTTTTCATTGTGTTACTTTTGTCTAGGCTAACCCTTTAAGACTATGTAGTCGAAATTACAATTTCAATGCAAGCTATGAAAAATTAACGACAAATAACTATGTGCATTTGAATTTGTCCTCTTAGTTCTTGATTTATGACAATGAAACACAAAAGTAATAAAATATGTGCATCAAACTACGTTTATGTCGATTTTATACCACAACAGTAAAATACAGTGTCATACCATATTCAATAACACGATAGTACTGAAAATCAATAAGTATATAGGACACCAAAATAACAACCCACACTTTTAGTTAGCAATAAACGAACCGCAATAAACATATGGTCTCTTGCTCTGCTATTATTGTATTGGACTTAAGGTGACATTTTTGCGTAAACCCCCTTCTTTGTCCTTCGGTCCAAGGCTAAAGTATGTATTTTTCATTCATTGCATTGACTATATTCGTTATAGGAAAACGTGCGTTTTCTCTTAATATAAATAGCATACAGTCATACCTGTATATGGTATGAATGAGGGTTTTATATTGATTTAATGGGACCACGTGTTATTCTTAAGGACAAGGTCGTATGAGATTGACTATTTTGAATTTATTGCATTTTGTACATGAGTATGTAATTACAAAGGCAGATGTGTATAAAAGTAAGCAAACTCGGTTTGATCTTATTAAGCTTCCTTTTAAAAATAAATATATAGTGAAGTAAGTGTGAATTTTTGTGCTGGTTTTTATTTATTTTTATTTTTTTTTTTCAATATTCAAACATTCATTCCGATCCCTCACCATCATCAGATGATAAATATCGTTTTAAAAATAATCAAAATTAATGTATAAACAACAGAGACTCACAATAATTTGGCCTTTCAGGGAAACATTTTTCATCAATACTTTATATAGCTCAGGTGTTATCAATATTATATATTTCTATATGTATCTAATGTAAAGTCACACATAATGTTAACCAGCAATTGCGTAAAACACATTATAAACAACCCTTGCCTCGTTTTCGTTATCACTCACAGACCTGGACCTGCATAAGGTCTGCGAAACCAATCAATGTTGCAATATGCCATATAATAGATTGTCCAGCCCTGTTCGGCATTTAGATATACGTTATCACTCGTAATTACTAAAATAAGAGTAATTGTACAACACATGTATATATAAACCCATGATGTAATATTTTTGATTAATCTAAAAAAAACTGTACGTCCCTGGGTGGGCTCGAACCACCAACCTTTCGGTTAACAGCCGAACGCGCTAACCGATTGCGCCACAGAGACTACATGTCGCTTCGATAAAACTATTATAATTTTAAAATGTGAATAATAATCAAACATAAGATAAATTATTAAAACAAAAACCAAAATTAATTGCGTCCCTGGGTGGGCTCGAACCACCAACCTTTCGGTTAACAGCCGAACGCGCTAACCGATTGCGCCACAGAGACGTGATATGCGCTCTCAACATCGTATATAATGAAATAAGTAACTGTCTATCCAATAATCAACTGGTATTCTGTAGTTATAATAGCGGTTGTTATATGTATTTCTTATTTCGAGTAAAACGAAGTACGATAATCATAGAGCGTTTTATTTACACTAGATAGAATTCTATATAATTATAGGTTCTGTAGGAATGTCCCGATAACGCAATATTTAGAATGTTATTGCCCGTCGTAATGCACGGAAAAAATACTTCACTCATATAGTGAATTGGCTTCAAATGAATTTTGTCCTCAATCACAGTAAAACGCTTTTTGACACTGTTTGAATCTAATAAATTTCCATTATGCATTATATAAAAAAAATCTATATAAAAACGTAAAATATATATATGAATCGTAGTACAAAATATGAAATACAAGTTTTATATTCGCTATATGCGCTCTATAATCTAGATATATTTGGCACATCTGAGTAGATTATTAGGTTCATGTTTGCAGTTGAATTCAGATTAAGTTAATATCCTCATAAGCACATCTTGCAAAAGGTTTATTTAGAATGTTTTAATATTCGTGATGTGTGACGAATTTGGCGCGTCTTGTGTGTCTTCAAAAGGTTAATCATCTGAAAAGAAAAAGGAATCAGGTTGATTAAATTGTACGTTTCATTTGTCATTATTATATCAATTTCAACAGTTCATGTTATTACTTTCTTAAATATCAACCAAATCAATGTATATCCGGATAACTATGATGTATTATGACAAATAACAATAAGACAATAACAATGGTGGAAGTTAATTTAAATCAATAAACTGTAATTTAAATATTTAACTATCAATTTATATTTAATAATCAATATGGTATGCACCTTTATCAGCCCTGTATGAATGCATCTTGTCCTCCTTTGAAGTATTTGTTCCTGTTGATACCTTTGCTAGTTTCGCTTTGTATCTGAAATATTAAAAAAAAAAAAGAAAACAAATTATTTTTTGTCTTTCTCTCCCAAATAAGATATACTAGTAGGAACACGTAGTAATTATTACTCGTGTTACAAAAGAGGTCAACGTCACCCCCCCCTTCAATTGCT
>LQRL01056883.1:3677-23053 GCA_001703475.1 Hydroides elegans
AAACCTTTATTCGTATACCTTTCGCAGTTTTTTAGATAGAAACTGTAGGGTTTATGTTTTTGCTTATCAACAAAAATGGGAGTTTTTTTTCTATAAACTACTCTGTGATAGGTTCTAAGTATGTATATTATGCCACATGGATATTATTTTGATCCGAAATTGGGGATATTAGATGATATTATGGTGATATATGTAGGAGACTTTTTCCCCCTTCCTATTTTGATGAATTGAAAATTGATTCGCAACATTTAATGACCGACAATGAGATTGTTTAAGTAGCAAAATACATATTTTGAACTCAATGATAAAATGAACCTATGTATATAACTGGTTTGGTGGAGACTCACTCCTCTTATCTTAAAAACGTTAATTCCTTTAGATAATGATTACGTCGGTTTCGCAGGGATGCACCTTTACCCAAAATCGACGGTTGCGCGGATGCACCTTTACCCAAAATCGGAACACAGGCAGAATGACATTCGCGCACAATATTTAACTTGAAATATCACATCGTAAATGCTAGCGCCGAAGGCGCGAGCGCAATTTTTATGAATTTAAAGATGCATGTGTTAACACATTGTTGGTCTCTGTCAAATTTACATTCGCACTAGCGCGAGTGTCGTCTAAAACGACACTCGCGCGGACGAACTAAGGTGCACCCCTGGTTTCGCACAATTCAAACCATATCCCAGTTTTTGTGATTTTTGAAAAGGGTAATGCGTGTCTGTTCGTATTGTAGATATGTCCAAATTGTTGTATTATCATTTTAACGAGATTGAATCTGTAAATACATTAAATCCATAAAAGATAATAATATACTGTTTCAGCAATGAATTCTTATTACTATCCCTGATTTTGTGGATAAATATAAGTGTTAGTAATTTGTTATAAATTGGTCTGGTGTAAAGAAAGTAACGTCTTTGTATTGATCGCATTTTTGCAATCAACTAGTACGTATATGAATTCTCTTCTATTTTATGAATCACGAGATCCAACAACCAAATATGTCGTATAATAAATGAAATGTTCTCAATTGAGCAGTTTATTATTATTTTTGCCCAGTTTTGGGAATAGGTTCACAATGCACTCAGTCATGTGGTAATAACATGTCATAAAGACATATACGGGTCCAAAATGTAATCACATCCAGTTATACCTTCTTGAAATCCTTCAAAGTTTTAGGTTCTTTTATTTAAAAAGTCATTTTAATCCTGTTGAAATTAAAACAACGTCATTATACATGTGTTTTTATTTGTTAGTATCTTGAGTGGAAAGACTCATTTACAGAGGGGGATGGGGTTGGGGTGTAATAGTGCTTCGTATCCTATTTCGTTTTCGAATTGCATACCTTATACTCGCATGTCGAATAACTACCATTGATACCTCATGGTCTGTAACAGTATGTAGTACTAAGTGAAAGGCGATTTGAAATGTTTCAGTATTGTATCTAACATATTCATAACTTAAATAGTTATGAATGAACGTATAAAGAGTGTATTTTGCGCATTCAATGTAAAATAAAATAAAAACATACGAAAATGTGTTTCTCTTTCTAATTTGAGAAAAATGAAATAAGCACAACGATAATCGATTACCAAACTGCGCAAAAGTTTCACATATGACATTCAAGTATATAAATCGATCTTTTTGCGCACTTGCCATATTTGTAAACGGGGAAATTTTATTAGATTCATAAACACTTGAAATGCTAATATATCCATTTCACAGTCATGTCCTTTGCAACGTTATCGTGTTTTTCAAATCGTTATTTGGCTCTGGAACAGATTATGTTGGTTTTGTCACTTTATCATTTTCTGCTCATCCATATGTGCAATAATTTTCATCACGATAAGCTGATATTCGAGATTCCAATCAATTGCAATCTATCTTAATATTAGTTATATTTATCTTATAAATACTCTTTAAAACAAATTATTTATCTGTACAATGTACATCAAATTTTAGGACAATAAAATGTTCATTATTCGAAAACATATTTTGTCTATTCAACTGTTCATATTCGCATATATATCCAATTCTCTTCTTCACCAAGCTTCTTGTACTTCTCAGTCCTCACGCTGAACGAAAATACTAAAACAAATTCAATCTTCATGATTTACAGTGTTCCTAGGTATCCTGGTTTACTTGGGGTCCTCCTCTTGGACGACTCGTGGGTCTTTTCGAAGACTGACTTTTGCGATGTCGCTTCGAGGAACTTAGACAAAATGTGCAAATCGCTGTTGGACCATCCTCAGGTTTTCCAACAAGGCATCGTAAATACTTATCTCTGAAATGTATTGATTCGATATATTTTGCGACAAAGGTGTTTAGTTATGGTCTTTGAAATGGTATAAGCATATTATCAAGTGTGGTACCCAGCTAGAATTACATGTATTAATTTCCATGAAGAGCTACATGCATGAAGTAATACCAGATTATATATTTAATTGTATTGTCACTTTGAATAGATTAGTTGGCATAATAATATATTGTCAGAAATCATATTAACACAATGCAATATGCATTATCTAGCTTAATAAATAGAACCAATAAATAAATTAAAGCAACACAAATCAGCGTACCTGTTAAGACAGGGTTGGTCATCCTCCCACCCCGCGGTCAAAACGGTATGCAAATGGGATATATAACTCTTGGCCAATCTCAGCGTCTCTATCTTAGACAGCTTCCGGTCACATGGGTCCGTAGGTATGAGCATGCGCAAAGTGGAAAAGGCGGCGTTGACAGAATTACTGCGCTCTTTATCCTTTGACATCATAATTTCGTTTGGCTGTGTATCTACAATGCCGTGTGGGTGTGGCGGGGAAAAGTAGGTGTATGCCAGATGAGGCTGACTGTAGAGAGCATTGGGAGTTGTTTGACCACCGTTTGCTGTAATCTCACGATGACATCCAGAATGAAATGCTGGAGATGTCACGTTGTCGTGAGGACTATAGTTGGTAATATATTGAGTAGGCTTCGAATAAATTGACTGATCATATAGTTCAGAACCGAGCATTTCCGCCATCGAGTATATAGACCCTGAGTTACCATCAGACACGTTCGGTTTCAAGGGGGCCGGTGAGTTAGCTAAAGTCGATGAAGAAGGTGCAGTAAATGACTTAATTGAATTATTATTTTGCATTGAAGGTTGATGCGTGTTCGAGTTTAAATCGCTCAACTGTGTGGAATGCCTAGCACTAGCATCCGTTATATGAAGCATTTGAGATCGAGCTTTATTTTCTTACACTGCATAATGAATCTTTGAATCCATATTGTTGTTGCTTGTAAATAATTACTTCATCCAAATATGTAGAATTGATAGCGCCTTAGTGTCTGTGACCCTTTCGATTGGTTTTAAGCTTAATGTATTTACTGATTATCCTGACATGTTTGAATATTAGAAAAATCCACAATACCAACCACGATTTTATTAGTATAATATCTTATTAAATTATATATATTAAGTTTATGGATTGTTTACCAAGTAAAGATATGAAACGTTTTTACACAAGCTGCCGATCCTTCTTTTCGCAAAGGTGAATTTGGAAATGATTTTCGAAAACTGATTTCACACAAAGCGGACCGGAAACGCTTAGTTCCAGGAGGCGAGAGAAACACACCTAACAGAAAGACACCCACCGACATTTATCACAAAACCTATTATGAAATAGAAGTCATAAATCACCATGGACTACTCTATCTGTAAGTCGTTTCACGCTAGCTGGTCACGCAAGGCTGGTGCCTACAGGTGGAACCACTCCGCGGCCTCCATTACCGCCGCCCGGGGCCGTATCTCTACTCGTACTGCCCTGCTACCCGGGCCGTATCAACTCGCATATTGCCCTGCAGAGCGAGGTCCCGTCCATCACGCCGTTCTGCCGTAACGGGGTCACAGCTACAGTTATCAAGGGAAAGAACTTGCAGGGAGCGGAAGAGAGAGAGAGAGAGAGAGACGAAGGAGAGATATTTTGAAGCTGTTGATGTAGTTGAGTGCATAAAAATATAAGAAAAAAAGCTAATCCAGTTAAAGGGATTCATAAACTGTTTTTAACGAAATATGATTTCGAAACGTAATATTCTTTAATGCCTGGCTCGGTTTAAGAAAAAAAATATCCACGACGGTGAGCAACACCATGACAACAAATAGAAAATATACATGTATATACACGTACACTGTTTTCAAACGTCTCATCTGTAATAGACTTTAAACCCTGTTTATTTTAACTGCGTCACACATGGACGCTACTTCGAGATGATGTTGTCATTCGATACTATCAGGGGCGGATAAAGACAATTTTGAACAGGGCCGCCAATATATTCTTTGTATAAGAGCGAATTGAGAGGTTGTCACGTTTTTCCCAATGGAGATACACGCCAGTCGATACGAACGTTTCGCTGGCATTGTGAGGCTGTACGTCCAGAATATAAGTAATGTTTAAGCGAAGTTTGGCCGGGACAGATTTTTATACGCACACGATAAGTTATGATGTTAAAAACATTCAAAGATATATCATAGGAGCAAATAACAACGCCTTTGTTACGTAGTACGGCTTCTTGCTGAATGGGTTTTTTACTGTAAATTGTGACTAAATCGCAACTAAATCGCCTATGTAGCTTTGGACGTAAAATGAAACAACGAAAAAATGCAATTAATTAATAGAGTCTACATTTTTTATTCTTATATATACTATAGACTCAAATTACCTAAAGGAATAACATGAATCTGGTGCATCACAACGAAATGCCTCATATGAATGCAGGCTTATTGTGTTGTAAGTTTACTTTTAAACTAATATTTTTTCTTTGAGACTAAATGGTCTCTATAAAACATTTGATATAAATAGTTAACACACAAATTGCATAACAATATTCAATATTCAATTATTCAATATTCAATTCATATTTTCTTAGTCACGTTTACTATTTAGCAAATCGAAAGTAGCTCATATATTGAACAAGTGCGACGAGAAGTGGATTTCAACCTTTCTCTGTTCGGCTCGTCAGCTCCATGACCACACATCAATAGCACTTTTTGCACATCAATAGCACCACTTTAACTGTAAAAAAACATTAATATATCTTCTTCTGAATCAGAAAATTAAATAATGATTGAAGATCTTTTAAACTTTTTTATTTAAGTTTCTTGGATATCTATCGTTATACATATCTCTGTGAAATAAAACGAAAGCACAATGCTCATACATAACTTAAAATAGATACGAGAAAAGGGATTCCCCATATGTATTGCGTCTATCAATACTAGTTGGTTATACAAACACTCATCAATAAATATAACTTAGGACTATCTGAAGATATTTCCGCAATTTTTAACATTTAATTTTTCCGTTAATTGATTTTCACATATGCTTAAAAATAGCCAAAAGAACATGGATACAATAAATAACTATCTAACGTGATCAAAATGGCTGCTGCTGCCGAAGCCTTTGGCGGTAAATTGACATTGGGTTTATATGAAATCGACCTTCTGGATAAGATCGGTCAAGGCTCTTTTGGTATCGTTTATAAAGGCAAAAACACCTCCACGAATGACGCGGTCGCCGTTAAGCAATGCGACGTTAAAGACGACAAAGTGGGAGGTGACGCCATGGTGGAAATCAAGCATTTCCAGTCCGTGCAGAACCATCCCCACATCGTCAAGCTGCATGATTTTCATTACAAAAACAAGGCGATATGGATGGTGATGGAATACTGTGACGCGGGGGATTTGGTTCATTACTTCGCCGAGAGAAAACCGGAAATGCAAGACCAAGTGAATATCATGTACCAGTGCGCCAGTGCCATTTCGTACATGCATTGCCAAGTCAATACGATGATTCATCGCGATATTAAACCGGGCAATATTCTCTTGAAGACACACGGTGGGACGGTTATCGTGAAAATCACCGATTTCGGAGTGTCGAAGATCGTAGAACGGGAAGGCGCCGATGCAATGAAGACATTGATGATGACCTCAAAAGCAGGAACACCCGGATTCATGGCGCCCGAGTTTTTCCTGAGCCAAAAATATGAGAAGTCCGTGGATGTTTTCGCGCTTGGTCTGGTGTTTCTTGCGATGCTCAATTTCAAAGCTGGAGACACGACTCTCGCCCCGACATCAGGTCAGTTTATATACATGTAATTTCCATGTGGAGCTTTTATCGTTATGTTCTCTGCATTTGAAATTTATACGTTTCTGTTATATAATATGCATGTACAATAGTTTGATAGTCTCCGTACAGTAAGAAGGTTCTCGTGATATTGCGTTACGTCGCAATGCTGGGAATGTGAATTTAATATACGTAGCTGGGATATCCAAATGGCGACGTCGCACATTTTTTTCAAATGACATTAACGTAACTAATCACATAAATCAAATAAATGTGGATAATGGAAACCAAAATATGCTTTTAATTTAACAAATTTAAGGAACTCTTCTGATACCGATCGGTACCCAAATGGCGAGCATTTCTCAAATGAATATGCCAATGCCCGAATTCGTAACGTTAGTCGATACCGATCATCACATGGTGAAAGCAGTGAAGCGAATCATCAGGCGCATGATCAAGTTTCACCCGAAAGAGCGATGCTCCATGAGACAGGTCATGATTACCCTCGAGGATGTAGGCGGTAAATATTAAATTTCTTTCTTTAAAAAAAAAACAAACATTATATGTTATTTGATCATATGACATTATATAAATAACCTAATCGAATCAAAATGTCGATATGACAATATGACTGATGATTCTTTATTGGCGAACAGTATAAGCTATTCCTGATAAGCTGGGATTTTTTTTAAAGTTGTGACTTTGTAGGTATCAATAGCAATACTCAAACTGATCAATGGCCAATGTCTTCTATTAAATTGTGCATCGAAAGTGTTAACGCCAAATTATGCATTTGTAATCAGCATATATAACTGTTCATAGTTGAGATATTATGATAACAAAATTACAAAACACATTTTTTATTTAAAAGCGACATCCCCAGGTACGGTTCCAACGACTTTACCCCAGACGAGAAAATATCTTCAACCGTTGAATAAGCAGGGTAAAAATTAAACATTTTACTGTTTAAATTTTAGCATCTCTTTATTATTTCTATAAACAAACAAAAAATAAACCTAATATAACACGAGATAATTATTTTGGTCAGATAGGAAAAAGTAAAAAAAAAAATGAATTAAAATCCTCATCAAAAATTAATAATGAGAAACATTTAATTAGTTTGATTTTAACATAACAAGACACTGTTCCACGAATAAAACACAGTATTTTTTTTCTTAAAGGAACATCACCGCTTCGTAATAAAGAGAACGAGCAAACGTGTGGGGTCAAAGGTGTAAGCACTCTTCTTCACACGGATTTGGTCATCCAAGGCAACAAAGACGCTTCTGCAGAAGGACAAGACAATAACAACTCCCATGGTAGCAAAGATATTGGGATAGACAACCAACAAAATCAGTCAGAAAACCGCGTTAATGTAGAAAACAACGTAGTCGAAGCGAGTTGCCAAGCCAACACAAATGTTGGGTTAGAGGGTCCTCAAAACCACCTCGAAAACCTACAGCAAAACAAGAAAACCGACGAGAACAAATGGCACTTCGAAACCAAACAGCCAAGTGTTCAGAAGCAGTCGAAAAACCAATCGACAAATGTCAGAAACAAAGCAGTCGAAAAGGATTTAGCAAATCAACATCCAGAGATCAAACCTCTAGTTAAGTCACTCGATGCACATCACGTGTCTTTCGACGAAAACAACAGCGTTAAGAAGAAGACTGAAAATAAAGATTCAAACGGGAAAGCGAATACTGTGCTTGGACTGAAAGGATTTGAGGGACTGAAAGAAAATCAGAAGAAACATCAACAAGCAGGCCCAGGAAAAGGTGAAACTGAAATAGTGGTTCACGATGATGGAGAAAATGCTGAAGACAGTGGAATAGTATCAGACTTGGCTTCTGCAGACGAAAAAGAACCCGAAGCCAATCTTATCAAGGACCATTTCAGTGACAATCTAGACAAGAAACACCACAAGACCATGAAGGATACTTTAGAGGATGCGATGGATGAAACAAAAGGAGACAATAAGGTCCAAGTGAATATTCGTGCGAAACATCTGACTGGTAAATTTTCCTAATGAATAATATATGTTGTTTTAAGATTAAAAGAATCAATAAGAATAATGTTAAGAATTAGTTATCCTAGTCGAATTACAGTTTATGCTTACACAAAATCAAAATTGGGACAATTTCAACAATCTGTTTGTTTGATATATTTTACCAGATAAAAACCCGATTGAAAAAACTCAACATGCAGGGTACAAGATTTCCGGAGCGGAGTCCCGACTCGCCATCTCAAAGATGATCGCATCTTCATTAGAATCCGGAACAAGTGATACCGACATGGGCACCTTGGGAGACAAAGAGCAACCAAAAGAAGGAGCAAAAAATGATATAAAGCACGAAAATAAGGCTGATCTTGCCATTGAATTAGTTCGTGGCTTTACAGTAGTTAGGCCAAGAAAAGAGTTTTTGAGTCGATGCGATGAAAGCATGTTTGACGACGATGATGAGAATGTAGACGATAAAACAAAGCCCAAAATCCCGGACTTTGTTGCTTCACGTAAGTTTCTTAGAATATCAACTTTTTAAAATAAAGTGATATTTATCAGAAGACGATTGTATTCGAATATGTAGTGTGCTTGGTTCTTTCACAATGTTGTAGCATAGCTTATTTAAAAGTGTCTATCTATTTCACATTTTGGTTAAGTATAGACGCCCCGTACATGGAGCTTAAGTCGAACACAATGCGCATTGTTATATGTTCAGACATATATATTCACACCATAATTATTCCAGATTCACCTGCCGGTCGTCGTGCAAACCTCCGTCCAATAGGATCGATCACCGACAACCGGGGCGACACGGAGAGTCCATCCCCAAATGCCGCGGATGTCGCATCATCGGCTAGTTCATTGGCATCCATATCCAATTTAAACGGCAGTCTCCGTAACTCTCAAAGTCTCTTGACGGTGATCGAGAGAGAACATGGATTTCAAGTACAGTCGTCGGTGCCCATTCCGAGGGATGGTGATGATGAGTCCCATGAGAGTACGTTTTAACTCATTATCACCTTTAAAATGCATATTTTAACCTTTTATGTACCGTTTTCAACTATTCAAACATGACAAGATATGTTATTTAATAATCACAAACATAATAAGTCTGATCAACGATTCATAGCTAGTCAGGAGTCTTTGGTCTGAGGTATAATGGCTGCGGCTTCATGACAATCACATCAGGCGCGGATTTAGAGGGGGCGCATCCGGCGCGCGCCCACCTGTTTGCCCTTATAAGTTATCCCCAGGTTCAATATTTTCTGGATCCGCGCCTGCATATGATAGCTCGCCACAAATTGTTCTTTGATATAAGATATTCAATGTTTCAAGAGTTCATCCCGGCAAGACAAGCACTTGAGCAGGAGCTGAAGAAGCACCTGGGCGTCGACGATGACGTCATCCAAGGCATGCGCGATCTCAACTTCCGCCAACTCCTCAATCAATGGAATGCAAAAGATGGACCAATCCATGAGGTTTGAACTATATAAGGTTATCTTTTTTGACGTTTACGTTTGTATTTGTAGTATCCGTTTAACATTTAATTAATTTTGCCTTTTTTTTGCAGCGGTTCGAATTTGTTTTTAAATTAAGCAATAAGTAATTGTCTATATGTATATCCTGAAACGACTTTCAAAGATACTGATTCGATACTTTTTTATATTGGAATATCACATGAAAATCGTATCTGAGGCGCAGTGTTAACGCACATCGATTCGAAAAACGTAAATTTCAAAGTTTAATATTTTTGCCTGATTGTCGAACCTAAATTGATAATTATATTAATTAATCATGCGTCGATCTACATGCCTGTAAGGCATTGCCATATGAAATAAATGTTTTTTTTCAGTTTAAAATTGGAGATCAAGTCGTGGTTTTGGATGACCTGGAAAAACTCAATCAGCTTCAAAGGGGCCATGGCGGTTTGGGACGAGATGATGACATGGTGGAGGTGGGTGTGGATACGTGTCCTTAATTGGCTGTTTTTGAATTTATATATGATTGTAAAATATAATATTGGTACATGTTAACATGTCAAAGTTATATTCGACGTTCGACCTCATCACCTTTGTCCCATTGTTACAAGAAGAGCACCTCACGAGCTGTTCCCCACAAAAGGTGTTCCCGAGCAAATCCTAGCTGGCTTGGAGATTTTGAGCAAATTCGTTCTAGCTTGACGATTTTAGCAGTTTGAGGAACACTTTTTTAAACAATTTCTTTATTTTTTGATAATTTATGAGTATAATTTATTGCAAATTAATCGTAATTGCTTGCAATCGTCTTAAGACGATTTGTTATTAATGAAAGGTAATTTAGTTGTATTCAGCAGTTTAATTATTGCAAAAGGTGTTCCTTTCCTGCTCCAAGCTGGCTAGAAAGGAGGAAAAGCTCAGCTGGCTTGGAAAAAATTAACACCTTTTTGCAAAATTGTAATGTCCGAAAAGAAGTACTTTATTGCTTTTCGTCTCAGTAAAGTTGTTTTAAGGTGATTTAACGACTCTTTGACAAATGTGTCGAGGGGTGCCCTTCTTACAAGTGTAATCTGAGGCAAAGTGTGGGGTAACGTGTATCGACGTTTTATATATTCAAGTAAAATATTGCAAATGTATTAAATGTGTAAAGAAATGTAAATATTATTATTATTTAACACTTGTGATATGACAGTTATACTTATCAAAATATATGAACAATTATGATAGGTTTTGTGTGCATTAATTTTACTTTGTCGCTGTACACATTCATACCTATTCCTATGCTAGCATTAATATCAAAACCCAGGTATCGAACGAAAAACGTATAAATAAGGATCGGATCCACACATTTTAAATATATATTTGCTCCAAATTTTTTCAATGATACTCTGATATGTAAAACATGATTTTATCAAATTTATCTTAAAATATTTGTTATCATATCTTAGGGGGTAATCCTTACCCAACCCAAGATTGTGTAGACATATTTGTCATGTATATTGAACAGCCTTGAGCATAACCAATCACGCTTTTTTATGCATATTTACGAACATTTGCGCATATAAATGAAACAATAAGCCAATTAAAAATAATCGTTGTTCATGATTTATTTCTCTCTTAAGGTCAACCTGTCAGTGTGATACATTATGTCCATGGGGACCGTGTCACAAAACATATCTATGATTGCTCGCTATCCGATTCTATCTGATTTTCCTCATCAGAGCTAAAATCAATTATAACTGGAGAGATATTGTCAATAATGTTCTCTGTGACCCTGTATCGATTCTCAATATCGATAACCCTTTCACAGCATTTCTTCCAGAGCTCTGGCGTAATACTATCGAACGCTTCATAGACTAAGCGTTTGACGTCGCTTAAACGAAATGTTGTATTGTGCTCCGCTATATGATACTTTACACGTGCCCAAATCAGTTCTATGGGATTTAACTCACATTGACGAACTGGAGTTCTCAAAACGGTATGGCCCCATTGCCATGCGATCTCATCTGTTTTATAAACTATATCCGGCTTGTTACGTTTTACTATCTCATAAAGTTCTGCCTTAGTCATAACATCGTCAAACGCAATGTCATGCTCGGTTAACCACGCTTGTATTTCTGCTTTCTTCGATGAAGATGTAGGAGATTTGGTGTCGTCCGTTCGCATGTTGTGATAACTCGCATTGTCTAAAACGATACAGCTTGGCCCTTCCAATGCCATACAAAGACGTCCAAACCACTCAAGGAACACCGTGCTATTCATCTCAGTATGGTAGTCCCCTTGTTTCTTGCCCTCGAACACCAAATCCATGTCGGGTATAAAGCCGGAATCGGAACCTGTATATGATACAAATAAGATATTCAAATGTTTATACACTCTTAACGATAACCACATACACGCTAAACCCTTAACGATAAACGCTCATTATTAAACGCTTAACGGCAAATGTTTTGTCATATTCACGTCCTTTTGACGTCATTTATGTACGTTCTTTCTAGGTTCTATACTCAGTCCAGGTGAAATCCGTTAAGACTTTAAATGTGACGTCATAAAGTCGTCTACATTTTAAGGACGTCGTTTTAAATGACGTCATTTATTGAAGTTATGTAAATTGCTCGCGTATTTTTTATTTAAAAAAATGTAAAATATATTATAAATATAGATATCATATATATATAGAAATATGGCGAAAATGAAAGATATTTAACTGAACCATAATATTCCAATTGGAGCACGACACATTTTGAAGTGAAAATGCCAACAAATTAAATCATTTCATTTTTTCGAGGGGTATTTGCAATGCTATTTAACAGTAAGTTTTCCGGACGTCCTTTTACTTACCGGCGTCCGCATAAGGTCATTCGTACGTCCGATTCGGACGCGACGTCCAAAGGACGTCTTTTCTACGTCCGCAACGAATAAAGACGTCCGGAAAACGCACGGGCCCAAATTAGGTCGTCCTCTCGACGTCCGATGACGTCTTGCCGTGTGGGCAATGCCATTTAAACGTCATATTGTGACTTAAATGGTACATCATATTTACGACGTCATTAGGACGATCTTGATCACACGTCATACGGACGTGTTTATAGGTCACGTCATTTAAATACGTTGTCAAGACGTCATTAAAGGCAATGATGGGACGTCTAATTGTAGCGACGTCCTATTTGCGTCGCGGACGTCTGTACGTAACATTACGTGGTCGGGACGTTCTAAAGAGGGCACTTCGTTACATAGACTTTTTAAGGGAACTGTATTCTCATGTAAATCAAATGTCTTTATATTAAAAATGATAATATATATACCTGCATGCAGAATTATGAGACGACGTCCTTTTCCCGGGGGTATCTTGGGAAGACTTCGCACCATTTCCCGATTTCCTTCTATACCCAAATACTTAAGTTGCGGCAACCAAGCGTACGACATAGTGTGGCACGCATTGACCCAGGTCTCATCAACGTATACGATTGATAAATCAATGTTGCGACACGCTTGGACAGCTCGAATAAATGCTGCTCTAGCGGCTTTAGCGTCATTTTTCTCTATAACCACTCTCCTATCATCAGTTGTTCTCCTCCAGCAAAACCCTATCTCATACAAAACTTTGCGCAATGTCGTATCCGATATACTTATAGAATCATTTATCATATCCTGTATAAGGCGGATAGTTGGCAGTTTCTTTTCAGAATATAATTGAAAAATTTTATTCTTTATCACTTGTTTCGAAAAATTATCAACGAAGTCTCTTCGCTGAATCTTGTCTACAGACTCATCTTTTTTGCGACGCACGATCTGAAGCACACTGCATCTTGAAATATGCAATATTTCTGCTACTTTTTTATAGATTTGGTTTATTGATAGTGGATGTTTTTTTACTGTATTCTGACGCTTGAAATAGCTAAAAACATACTTAATGTCCTGTTTTTTTGTGTCATCAATTCGTATCTGAGCAAGTTTTTTTCTACCCATTTTTATAAATTTCTACACGATAACAAGAAAGCTTTAAAAATCTCGATATTTGATAACAATATTTTGATACTGAATAATCATATACAAAAGAGTATGTATTTTTATTTGGCCATCATTGATCGACCGATGCCCATATATGTTTGACTTTTATATGGCCCACAAAATAGATTAAACATAGGCGGTATTGTTTGCCCTTTTTGATATTCTTTCAAACATTTATTTCCATGTACAATACTTAAGAAATCATCGTAAAAAGGCTGCTTGTGCAACATGTAAATATGTTTTTCCAGTTTCATAACAAAACCATGAAAAACATATCAAAGTAACATTATAAAAATTTCCAATCTAGTGGTGTAATTTTTATTTTCATATTCGAACTAGAACATAGTTAAAAATCAATTTAAACAGGTTGCGCAAAATAAAATTGCATAGTAGTCAAGCGATTTTATATATTTTTTTGTGTTAATTTAAATATGTAATGTCGTTTATAGTACTTGGGCAAATATGGCATTGTGAGGGAGAAGATAAAAAACAAGGTGCTCCGAGTGCTTCACGATGATGGAAGAGAGTAAGTAGATTCTATGGTTTATGAAAAATGTATCTTTTCGGAGGTTATCAGAACGGAGCCCTCTTTAAAAAAACGTTTCTATTATTTAATTCAGGTGATAAAATAAACCAATGAAAAATGAGTATTAAATCGTTTATCGTGTTCGCCTGCTAACACTTTCATTCAACCATCCAATTCTGATGCATTTGTATTTAGATTTGCGTATAATCCACGAGCAGTGCGAAGAACCGGAGAAAGGCCAACGCAGAACGTACAACTGCATTCCTTTGATGATTTCCATCTGATGGCAATCAAGGAGAAATTTCAAAGGTATTCATTGTTTCATAATATGAATTAAGTTTTTTTTTTAAAAAATCAGCTGTCCATATGATGGACGTTATTCAAAATTAAAGTAAAAAGTTTGAAAAGATTATTGTCCTTCAGAAAATGTTCATATGCTTCTGCACTTGCACTAAGTCTCCTTTTAGTAAAAACAAATGGGTATAGCAGCCTAATAATAACGGTAATATAAATATTTCAGAACATATTATATTTTCATCAGAAATTTACAATTCAACTGCGGTCACCTTTTGCATCTCTTTTAAATATAATAAATTTAAACATTTTCTTATGAGCGTTATTCACAAATTCCATGAATAGATGTGACATTGTTGCTCTTTCAACTGAGAAGGAAGTTGTCAAATTACTGCAAGGCGAGTTTGGAAGATGGGACGACGAGATGGAAGATGTACGTTTTTATGTTAATTACATTTTATTTTTATGGAAGATAACGTCACACCGTAAGCCCTCTCGCCCTTAACTCTATAGGCTGTGACACATGTATATTTAAGGTTCAAACAATATCATTTCTATAAGAATCTAATGCTAAAAGCCAAAAAAAGTATCGATGCAATAGATCTCAGCACCGTTTAACGCAACGCTTTTCGCATCATATTTGACTTTCGTCACCTGCCGTTTGAAACTGTTTCCCCATAAAATTATAATTTCTTTTCAATATGATATATATGTATTATATGAATAAGGTTGCATGTTTAGAATGTTTAAAATATAAATACAGTGTGATGAAAATTCAATTTTGAAAAATCCTTTTGCAGCTTCATGTATGTTTCAATTAACGCAACGCTTTTCAAAAAAAGTACTGATACCCATTAAACGTTATACAAAGCAATGTAATTCTAATTCTGCGCTTTATATGTAGACTCTGGCTTTATTATCCCTATTCACCTTTATACTTATTTTATTCAAGCCTCTCTTGGGCCTTATATTTGTTCTCTATTCATAGTTCTTTATCAATACTAGACTCTACCACGTTAATGGTATCTGAATATCAAGTATACATCTATATGTAACAAAGAAATGACATCATGGCCATTGTGACATGTGTAAAAGATTTATGTGAGGAAAAGGTATCATCGAAAATGTTTTAGTGAAAATACATAAAACACTCTTACGTGGTTAGAATCTTTTTGCAAAACATGTTCGTGAAATGAATTGCACATTGAATGTTTTACAACTCATTTGAATACGGTAAATGTTCTGTATCGCTAGCGAAAACTTCTTATAATTAAGTTATATCAGAGACTCAATCTTTCCAGGTTTGTATGATACAGTCGCGCGCACTGCTAACTTCTCGTGCCAAACGCTAAACGTTAAACGCACAAATGCTAAACCCTTAAACGCTAAACGTTACACGCTAAACGGTAAACGGTACACGTTAAACGCTAAACCATAGCCACCCACAGGTGTGAAGGTTATATAAGGACATCATTATGAGTGCTTATATTAATCTCTTATATGCCCTTTCATCAAACGCTAAACGTTAAACGCTAAACGTTAGAGAAATCGAGAAGTTAGGACCGCGCGCCACTGTACATGAGACATGACCATTATCGAGAAGTAAACAATATTGTGTGTGTTAATACAGTACACCATTGAAAAGGACCAAAAGAAATTAAATTTAATTGAGCTAGAATCTCCCATAAAACATTTCAATATGTTAACTTACCTCCAACTTGTTAGGGCCAGTATGGATTCTATAAGGCGTGAGTAATTATTAGTAAAAGCGTTGCGTTAATTGAAACATACAGTTTGGTATATTAAGCTACAATGCGGTTTTTCAAAATTGTTTTGTTTTTCAAACTCGGCTTTTATTTACAATTTCTAAACATACAACCACATTCCCAACATACATATATATCATATTCATGATAGTTCTCACTTCTGTGAGATAACATTGCTAAACGACATGTGGTCAAAGTCAAATGTGAGTCTAAAAGCGTTGCAATAAATGGAGCTAAGGCCTATCATGTTTATAATTGAGTTTTATTTATGAAATGTGCGATATAAATTGAGCTAAGTTTGAGTTTCCTATGAAGTTTTTTTATGCTCAATTATTGGTTTTTATCATTGTTTATTTAAAATATACTTTCAGACACTCGGTGTAAAAGGTCTAGTAAACATGGTGAATAGCAACGGCGAAGTATGCGTCTCGTTTATTAACGGAAAAATGTAGGTATCTCTCCATTAAATCCATTTAATAAACATTGATTACATGTTTGTAAGAAATAAGTTATATAAGTAACTGATCAGAGAAGCAATGCAATATTGTCATAAGGTTCTGTCACTTTTCTTGCAATAGAGACCATTTGTTTGCCAATTCAAATGAATGTCATAATTCCAGATTGACTGTGCATCCCGAAGCCTTGATTCCGTGCTACATCCCAGATGGTGAAATTGAGCAAGGGGATGTTGTAGTTATCATTCCCGATAAATCATTCGCCAAGCAGCAAATGGACAAGATTGGCCTGTGGAACGACGGATTAGAAGATGTAGGTCATCTGTGTTTTATTTTTTGAATGTGTCTTAAATAGTATGACATTAAGAAAAACAAAAAACTTATAATAAACACCTGATGCAATAAATATGTATTGAAATAAACCTCAACTGTTAAGGGGGGACGCCATGTGAGTAAAAGTCACGTTTATGCACAATAAAAGCTCAATCATTTTCCGCGATTTTTCTTAAAAGGCATTCTCTTCAAAATTCGTGCTGTTGACACAGTTTTGCATTTTGTTTTCATTCAAAATACGTTTTAAGAGTGAACGGAGAAGGCTCACCGCGTTCCTCTTAATCCGCGCCTGGTATGTGACACTGACTCTTACCTCCGTCTTTGCTTTTTCTAGCTTTTAGGAAGCCATGGTCAAGTTTTCAATATCACCAAGGACACTGTGACAGTGTACATGAGGGGTGATTCAATAACATGGCATCGTGCTCTAGTCAAACTACTCGCAAAATACGGTGAGACAAAGTATCAAATACGATTTTAGATAAGCTGCTATAGCTACTATCATATAATACTAATATTATACTAAAATGATAAACGCGGCAATTCAATGGGTAATAAAAACATTACAATATTCCTTTTTTGTTCAAGTAATACACTAGAATAAAATACAGAGTTTGTTATGAATCGGTAATATTTTATAATTTTATTTAAACTGTTTAAATCTCTTTCGCTTGTTGAACATTTTACAGAGGAAATGAAGGCGATTGTGGATAAACACAGGTTCAGTCAATTTGAGGAAAAGAATAGCCAGGGAATGGAAACACAAGGCGCCAAAAACAAAACAGATCCATAAAGACAAATTCATATTTTTAAGAGTGTTTAAAAGTATTTCAGTTTTGTAAAAGTCACAGGTTCATTTTGTTTCATGGGTTTTGAATAAAGAGACATGGCAACGCAAATGTGATTTTACGCCTGTGTTAACTCTAATGTATTTTGTATCAATATCATAATAACCAAACATGTATTAATTAACTCAATCTACTGCGTTTCTGACTACTGATCAATGTTTAATGTCATACATGTAATTGAGCGTAAATATCAAGAATACGATACATTTCACTCGATCAAGGCTTGAACGAAAATGGCATAGGATGGACAATTTTTAATATATTTTTGAAATCGATTAAAATAAAAATACACATAGAATCGTAATGCACGAAACCCTTCATTAATTATTGATATCGCTTAGATGATAAACTATATAGTATATTATGGGATTTCGCGTTGAAAACAGGAACGAACCGTCTTATATAAAGTTAGGGCTGGGTATTTTCGTAAATAAGCATTTCCGCGTTTATTCTGTTTTAAGAACTACTTACAAAACGTTCGACCATAAAGAGTATATTAAAATATGCGAGTAAAAGAGTCATTCGGGGAGAATTTACTCCTGGTGTGAGGTCCTTAATTATTATTGATAAACACATCCATACTTGTAGCTTAATATCACATATTATCAAATGCTGAAAGTTGTTGTATTTTTGTTTGCGTTTGTATTGGATTGATGTTATTTTTTGTTTGATGTTAAATATGATTGTTAGTACACTGTATGGTAATTGTTAAGCAATATGTAGAAAAACAACATTTGAATGCTTCGTTTTCAAATGATTCTTTAATATATTTATGAACATAGAATAAATAAGACAAAACACACACTTGGTTTATATGGAACTAATTGTAAAGCAATAAAGACATTGTCAAAATATCGAAAGCTCGTTTCCCGAGTGTATACATATATCATCAAAGGATTCTTCAAGATTTACTCTCAAATTTAGATCCATTTTTACTATGCATATAGTTTTTAAATAAAGCTAAAATACAAGCTTTCAGGGTGTGATTTTTGCGTGTTTAATAATATAATTGATTCAAAATTGGTTGCATGTTTTGAAATTTCAAAATCAGGTCATTTGTTTTATTATGCAGTAAGGAATTGAAATTAAATCACAAAAAATATCTTAGTTTACTTTTCTACTGATTTTCCACTTTTTCACTGACATCCGTTTGTTTGGAAATGCGGCTTACAAACTGTGTATAAATAACACATATTCAAACGTTCAAAATCAGAGTAAAAAAGATGGCTCGTTTGAGTTTCCCTGATCACTCCATTTCGCTGTGATTTCACTCGTGTTTTCCCGTTTGGCCAGGCTCATTAATTATATCTGATGGTGTCCGTTGACATTTTGAGCAGTTAATTTATGTCAATAGTTTTCTCAGCTAGTACTTTGTAGGCCTACATGGTCGATTGTAAATTTTCGAGTCATATTTAAAGTATGGAATAAAAACGAGCACCACTCTACGTCAGTTGTTTATCTACATGCATGTTCATATCATTGGATCATTGGAAATGAGGAAAAAAGTTTTTGTTCAATAATTGATCCGTGCAATAATTGCACTGTTTACTCTATTTGTT
>LQRL01056907.1:1493-11989 GCA_001703475.1 Hydroides elegans
GTTATTTTTGCACAAATGCGTTGTTTTACCTAATTTCTCAAGTCATAAAATAATCTTTAAGTCGTGTGCGTTAATATAATTTTGATACACTTTTTAATTCTATGAAATGGGCGATAAAAGATAAACTCCACTTCGAAATCTTAATAGCTGTCGGTTGGGTATCCCACCTATTTCAGAACATTAGTTATAGCAATCAAACAACCAACAACGAAACAAAAACGCATTTAAAATGATAAAATCGTATTTTAAAGAAATCGAATAGAATTTGCATGGTAACAACAATCGACGTTATTTTACATTGCGCAAAATAATTGTTACGTCATACATGAAGCAAGTGGCAATTAACGTCTTAAATAGCAGGTGGAAACCAAAGTGCTTAGACAATCCAGTAAACTCAAAGATTCAAATAGAGATGAAGAATTAAATGTTGAAATAAACGATGTGTAAACGATATGTAATAGTGTTAACCGAGTTTGGTAAAATTATTATACATAAACGAAAATACATTTTTTTCTATGAGTTTCTAGCGTAAATCTAAGTTTATTAATCTATTTCATTTGAATTGTTAAGCAGCAAATCGCAAATATATTGCTCATCATCTTTTGATTCTAATACCTAATTACAGCTGCAATAAGATATCAACCATATACATTTTTTCTATGTCTCATAATAAACACATTTCTTAAGATAGATCTAATACGTGATAGATGAGTATGAAATAGGAAAATACATATAATAGTGGTTGAAATAAAAAATATACATAATTTAATGATGATTTCAGCTACAATCCCGGGCCATTTTGCGGTAGTACATTTCTAGTTTTATTTTTTCTCTGTCCTTAATTTAAGAAGAACTAAAATGCGAAGTACATGAGGGCAATCGTTTATTTTTCTAGCGAGTTGACGGGCCAATTAATCGAGCGCGTAGCCACACAATTCAACAAACTACAGTTTATGGTCAATAAAAGTAGAGGCCTGCCCCTTGTTGAGGAAATCAAACCCGTAAGTAAACTTTATACAAGATGGTCTGAATGAATGTTGTATATATTGATGATAATATTACCTCTTCGATAATGGTCACTACTTGATTGCGAATCAGTAGCTATGGGATCAAGAATCTTGTTTTGCTTTATCTTTGCATTTAATCAATTTACCCTTTTAAGCTGTTTTCTGATACCGTTAATGTTGTTCTTTCGAAAGTAATCTAAGAAAAACGTTACAGGGGAAAATAATATTTTTTCCCTATATGTTCTCGATGGCACGAGTATAAGAAGTGTTCACTAAAAATCCTGCTCACACTTTTTAGTCAAACCATATTGGCAAGTTGAAGTGGTTCATGCCTTTTTGAGGGCTGAATTCATACGAGGTTTGACTAAAATCTAATTCTGTGCTTTTCCATTTTTAAGCGCATCGCACAAATTACCACGACACTCCAATTCAGTCTAGAGGGCTCATTCAGGGAAGGCCTGGAGACGAACGACATTGAGAAACTGCGTCAGTGTTTAAGGACATACGCTGTGATCGATAAAATGCGGGACGCAGAGAACCTGTTTAGGCAGCACACGGTCAGACCGTATATGGAGGAGGTAGGGAAATAGATTAATAGAGATTTGTATTGTTTATGTATTTATAAGGGTTCATGTTAATTCAATTTAAATGCGAGTCTTTTAAGTTTATAAAATCGATGCGTTTAGGGAATCAACAAAATTTGTAGATTTTATGTTAAAGTAGGCTCTTCATTCTTTGCATAGGGCTTTTATGTGTAAAATATATATTAAGTCATTATTTGGTTTCATTATTATACCATTTATGTTTTAGGTGATTAACGAAAGTTTCATAAATGAAAACCCGAATGGATTGCGCGGAATGTTCTTAGCAATACTAGACTTCATTCCCAAGTACTGCAAAGTGCTAGATGATGCAACCCTCGGAAATTTATCTGGGTAGGAATGTCGATCAAATGTTCTACAGTGTTATATTTTAATTTAAATATTATACAAGTTAGGTCACTAAGGTGTCACTATAGTTATATGAAAAATGAGCTAGTTTCTGCACATATTTATGGGCCATTTAGATTGACTCTTTCGATGAGCGATTCAGATTTCAATACCAATGAAAAAAAGGGCTACTTGTCAAATATCAAATTAGTGGTGCTAAATATGTGTATGCGGGTCGTGGGTATGGCCCTGCAGATATATTCTTGTTATTTAATGTATTATATGTGTTTCATTCTATTGATGATAAAACAGTAGAACCTCGTTAACTCGACATGCTCGGGACTTAAGATTTACCTCGAGTTATCCGTTAATTCGAGTTAACCGTGGTTTTTGACTACTAATAATTGTACAAGAGGGGGCTTTAGAATAACATCGAGTTATCCGGTAATTCGAGTTAATCGTGCTCGAATTAACGAGGTTCTACTGTATGTGTTTCATAATATCTAAATATGATAATATAGGGGCGCTGAGGTGGTTCGCGGCTATGACTTCGTGGTGAACGCTGTGTGGCCCGAAGTCGTCAGCAATATAGAAGCGCGGACACCCTCAATATTTGCACCAGGCAATCCAAACATTTTTCACGAGGTGAATGCCATTTCTTATTTTAGCAAACTTTGATTGCAAAGAAAGCCTAATAACATAACGAATACAAAAATGTGTTAGCTTAAAATAACTGATGTAGGGATTTATGTCACGACTTAAAAACATAAGTTGGACATTTTGTTTGCGCCATGTCGATCTGTATTGAAAGTATACTAGAATTAAACGGTCAAATAAACACCCCTTATTATAAAAATAAATGACAAGACAATGACTAGAAATAAAAACAATAAAACATATTAATAAAATCAAAACTGCTACATGTCAAATATGTGATACTTACCGGTCTTATTCCATTGTAGCGCTATCTGGTCAGATTTGTGCATGTACATGAATCACAAACAGTGAAACTTTAATCCAAGAAAAGTCTTTGTATCCTTATTCATAAAGTCTTATTCTTTATTCACCAACAAAAAAAAATAAATAAATAGAAACACTGCTCACTTTAAAGAAAGTAAACACAATCACAGATGTACCTGTATCAGTTTAATCTGCGAACAATAGATTCATCATCAGCCAAATATAACAAAAACATTCAATTATTTCGCATTACAGCGCTATCTGGTGAGCATGGACTTCATCGAGAAATACGAAGAGGCCTGCGGTTGCCTAGGAAGCGTCAAACGGCTGCGCGCGCATCCCTCCTACAATACATTCTTGTCTAAGTGGAGTCTACCGGTCTACTTCCAAATTAGATTCCAGGAAATTGCTGGAGCTTTTGAAGGATCGCTGTCGGCGCCTATTGAACCAACGAAAAGTGAGTGCGAAATCGAAATATTGAGCAAATGTGCAATGTTACAGTTCATAAAGAATAATGAAAAATACTGTGCTGTATCTCTTCTTTAAGTGGCAAAGCTAACGAAATCAAATGATAGACAACGAAAACGTTCATATTAGAAAAGGAAGTATTCCTATACTATATATTGTAGGTTACAGTCTGAAAATTAGCATGTGCTTACGCAAATTCAAAATCCTGAATGATATCTAAATTGTAACTTAGCCTTAATAAATCCTTTTGATAAGTATTAACCGATGCTAGAATGTCAGTTTTCACTCTTCCCTTTACTAGTTGCAGTAGACGGTCTGTACCTGTCCGCTAGTCAGACGCTATGGCATTGCCTACAACAGAGCTGGTTGCCAAATACTTATCTCTCCGCGCTCTCGCATCGCTTCTGGAAACTCAGCTTCCAACTGGTTGCCAGATATGTGTCATGGCTCACCGAGCTCACCAATACAAAGGTTTGTAATGATTACAAAGTCGCTTTCTTACGTTGTTGTGGAATCTTCATCAAACCACCGCAATCTCCTCGACTATTTCTCCGAAATACCTCTAAAATTGATCTGCACAGAAAAAATAGCTTCATTTGAGATGTATGTTCTGGTCAGGTAGAATTACATATAGTCACACCTTTTCATAATGACATTGTGGTATTTTGAATAAGTTATATGTGCCTCTATGGCATTTTATCAAGTAATCGGTGCTTTTTATGGTATGTGTTTCTGTTTTATATATTTATATCTTTATCCCCATTTTTTGTAGCTTTTCAAAAAGAGCGAGTCCTCCGCCGATACCCTAGGCGTTCCCAATGGCTCCAATAACACTGGTTCCAACTCGAAATCCCACCGTCGCACTGGTTCCTATGGAGGCCTGAGCGCGCACCAGCGAAACAGCAGTTTCGGCAATTTGAAAAATGGCATTACCGGGGGAGATGCAAGTGAGAAGGGATCCAGTGAAAATGTGGCTGAGGGGGAGAATGTAGTGGAGCAGGAACCACCGTTGACGCTGACGCAAGTGGTGTATTTGATGGCCGATATCTATACATTGCGTGAAAAGGTAAAGTAATAATATATATATGATATAGTGTAGGTCGTTTATAGGATGTAGAACGGTTTTCCGTAGATTGTGTGTAGAATGTGATTGGATCTTTAATAATTGTTAATATCATAATCATTTTAGTGACTTAGTCTTTATAGTTAAATAAATTATTTAACTTAAAGATGTTTAAGAATTGAGTTGCTAATTTCTTTCTTCAGTATTCTTGTATAATATGGAAAACTGATTTACTTTTGTTGAGAGACGCATCGTATTTGTCTGATTCCATCTGTAAGTCAAAACATATTAACAAATGAATACCTTTTAAGTAGTATGGGCAATTTCATAAGGCAAATCTTTATATATTTTTGTTGACAGATTCCTATGTTCTTTACCGTCTCTGTTGAGCCACTACTCCTAAAACTGGGTTCTTTGGACATGGCAACCTTGCGAGGTACGTTTTTAATCATGTCTCAATTTAACATAAATTTTTGTCAACAATTGAAGAAATAAAAAATAATTTGCTGAAAATGTGATAATCATATAGATAACAGATTTTGTTGAATGGTCAATGACAATACTCTCAAAATGAATCCTTCTCGCAAATAGAAAAAAAAACGATTCTTATTATAAATTACACTTCACGATTTCTAAATACCATATTTTAAATCTGTGAAATTTCCTAACAGAAAGGCGATCTATCGCTTTATAAAATTTAATTATTAGAAACACATTGACCATTTCTATTTATTTGGAACCATTCAGGTGGCGTTACAGAATCCGTGCAAACCTTACTATCTGTGATTCCTAAATTCGATGCCTACATCACGCAAGAAATCTCCTCGAAATGCTGTTCTCAGCTGAAAAATGTCAATGACATTCCACGTCTATACAGGCGCACTAATAGGGAGGTAGGTACATTGGTATTGTTTATTTTAAGAGATGATATAGTTTTGAATCGTCAATTTAGTAAAAGTGCTAATAAGATATAAAGTGAAATATATGCATGGTTTCATACGTGATGGATTTTGTTGAAAAAAAAAAAGAAATGCGGTACCCGGTAATGTAATTCATATAATCAAATTTAACGAAACCTATCCCGAGTTGCGGCTATATATCGGTTATATATAATGCATTGTATCTCAGCAATCAATACAACCATTGTTTTCTCATGTTAAGTCCTACTTTTGTCATAGAAAAACTGTTTCCCAAATAAATAAAAAAGAAGCCGAGCAAGCCCTCGCCTTACATGGACGAGTTTATCCCACTTAATGCCTTGTTACTGTACAAATGTATTAAGAAATCAATAACTAATGCTTTCATCTAGAGTTAACTTATGTCATTTTTTTTTACTGCAGAAACCGAGCAAGCCGTCGCCCTACGTGGAAGGCCTCGTGAAACCGCTGCGCTCGTTTTCCTCAGATCATCACGTGCTCTTGACATCCGAGAAGAAAGAGGTTCTATCAACGACCATCATGAGCACTGTCTGCGAACAGTAAGGGTTAATCTAATGACCACTCTTAGTCAGAGTCTTAGACCCTTTGTATTGGGCCAATTTGATAACCTCTTAGTCAGAAGTCTAGACTGGGGGATATCCGGTTTTATAATATGATTGTAGGCTTTGTCTTGGGTTAGATTTAGAATTTTAAAGCGTCCTATGGAACTGGAATCAGTTAAAAATACATGAGCATGTATCATTTTTTTATAGAGGAGTTGTACTTTAATCAACAAGTTAATGTAGAAATAAAATTTGTCAATTTAAGATATTGGACAGCCACATGGCTGACCATTCCTTCTATTCCTTCTTAGCACAATTTATGAATACTATCATCGTCCTCTATTTCAAAATAGGTACATGGGTATGAAAACTGACGTCCTGGCTTTATTTTAAAAGATTGAAGAGGGCTTACGGTCTGGAACCGACAACATTGAAGTTGTCGATGCGGTATATTTCATTTGCTAGAGGGGCGGACCGATAACAAAAATATCCACATTTCATATCCCCCTGTTATCACTTTCAGATACTTGGGTATGACGACGGACGTCCTCGCCTCAGTGAAAAAGATGGAGGAGAGCTTGAAGCGATTAAAACGGGCCAAAGGTGGTGGAACAGCGGCGTCAGAGATGAAGGGAGGATTGTCCGATGATGATAAGATCCGGTTGCAGTTCTATCTGGATGTCACCGAACTAGGCAAACAGGTTCGTATGAATTGGGTGTCGATAAAGATATAGTTAATGGGAGGTTTAGGCTGTCGAAGGACAGGGATTGGTTTATAGAACCTTTGGAGTGGATTAGAGGAAAACATATATTTTGAATGTCATCTAGCTAGCTAGGGAAAACAGGTGTCATCTAGCTAGCTAGGGAAAACAGGTGTTTATTGGATATTGAAAAGCGGCCTTCTTCAAAGTACATCTGAGTATAGCCTACTTTATTTAATTGACACAGGGAAATCAACATTTAATGTCTTTATAATGACTGATTCAAATGGCATTTTGCAATTGATCGAAATGTTGTGTAACATGTATAATTGAAATCTTGCCTGAGCGTTTGTCTACTGAGTTAATGAGATAAATATATGTATGCCTGAACTATAATTGTATCAAAAGAAATTTGTTTGTATTTTTTACTAACTTTACTTAGAATTCGATTCGTAAGCAAAACTGATAGACTAAAGAAACACACATTAAGATTAATAGATTTTTGTCTACGCAAATAAAATAAGTCTCATAAGTATTTCTCAACTGTTATGCTTTATTTTTTTTTCAGATGGAAGAAATTGATTTAAACAAGGACACCTTGAACTTTTATACGGAACTATTGACATTAGTTGAAAACGCTAAAAATGGTGCATAGGCTTCAACATAGGACAGTATTGGACAAAATGCGATTCAATCAATGAAAAAATAACCATCGGTTTGCAAACATGGGAACAAAAAATGGCGATAACTTTTGATGTTTGGTGCGGAAATTATTATTACCGAATTATGCAAACTGTAATGAAATAGATATTCGTCGTGGATGATATGGAGTCTGGCAGAACCAAATGAAAATGCGTAGCAAAGCCATTGGATGGGTTGCATAGTTTTTGTTTTACAACTTGTACATTCGCACTTTTAGACGTCAAAAAAAAAGTAAGAAGCAAACGTTTTTTTCTAAACGAATGCAATAGATTCAAGGGAAATGTCTAAAAAAAAGCTATATGTAGGCCTAAATGTATAACATGTTCATGTTCATGCAACGAGAAGGTTTATTTGTTTCATAATCAGGAAAAAAATATTAGTACCCGTCGCAAAAAAAAAATGTACCGAGGAATGATTAACTTTGAATAAGGACAATATTATGTGTGAATTCGAGTTGGCCGGGTGAGTGGTATGTGTGAAAAGTACCTGGACAAAATGTACCCTTGTTTTTGTACTTGTGTTGCTCATATTAAATAGAAATTAACTGTGATAATAAATGCAATTTTCTTGTACTTGTATAGTGTGTGCTTATTCGTTTATATTTAAAGCAATGAAAGGACTTGCTATTAATATCGGTGTTAATTTGTTTTGCTATTTATAATCAGATGAAATATGATGTTATGATTCAAATATTTACTGAACAAGGGAAGTTGTTAGTTTATATTTTAATGCAAGGGAAAATAAAATAAGAGCAAGATTTTTTTGCATATTTTGTTTCATTTATATGTAATTATTTCATTGTTCTTTAATTGTTTCTGCCTTATTCACCAGATAATGTCCTGTGATATATCATATGAATAGCAACATCAAAATACAGGAAAGCCCTCGGTAATTTCGATGGTAAAGCAAGATTACCGAGGCAGAATTGAGGTACCCTCAAAAACTTACCGAGGGAGAAATTGAATGTACCGAGGCAGAATTTAAGTGCCCTCGACAAATACCGGGACCAAATCGAATCTACCGAGGTTGAATTCGTGTAAACTTGAAACATTACCGAGGCAGAATTCTGGTTTATGCTACACCCTGGGATAAAGAAAGAGAGTATTTTGTTGCTAAGGGTAACGTGATTTATGATCCATTTTATAGTTAAAGAAATAAGCTACTGACTACTTACTTTCGGTTCACGGAAGCAACAAATCTGGCCGAGTTTATTTAATAAGTTTATTCGTTATAAAACGCACCATAAAAAAAACTTGACCATTTAACAAAAGTTTTCATGATGACATACTTGTTTTATCAAGAATAACAATGAGAAATGAGCTATCACGCGTTTTGATAAGAAATGAAGCAATTATTGTACAAAATGCTAAACAATTTTTTTCCATTATCAGCTTCAGGGATGTAACGTTAAAGTTGAAATTAAACATAGACAAGGTTTATCACACTTAATTCTATTGAATAGCTTTCTTCATATAAAGAAGAAAAATGGGTGTGCCACAAGATACAAAATTTGCATAATTAAAGAAAGAAATGATATTCAATCAGTATAGGCTATCTGGAAAATTGTTTATTTACTAAATTGCAATTATTTGTGCCCCTTGTATTAATTCATTGTAATATGCCTTTTCTAACGATTATAAAATTATACAACAAAATAAAATAAATTTAAAGTGCATTAATTCAAGTCCAGGGAAACAATGGAAAATGTTTAACGATTCTAAAATAAATATATGAGTGAACTCTGATACAATATTAATTATCACAAATTATAGCTATTCAACTGATATTACGATATGATGACATTATCGATATACATACTTTGCTCTGTAACTGCCGAGTTACAATTGATAATAGGGCTCGTTGCTACATTATTCAAAGCACCCCGATTGTTTTCATCTCTAATATTTGTCCTATCGATATGAGCAATTGTGGAGGAATCATTTGTCAATGTTTCCTTGATATTATTAACCGTTGCCACATTATTCACATTATTCAATGGCGGTAAACCTGGCATATTTATATGACAAGCGGGACAAGTGGTAGTTCTAAGCGACTCATAAAACACTCGATACATTGTGCCCTTTGTATAATCCTTACTGCTTTCATTCTCTAAAGGACTCGTTTGTATCCAGCGCGCTGTATCCTTCACATTTTGTTGCATAGATTTATGACGATCACCACTTTTACCCGTCCATTTATCTGTGAGCACTTTCGAATAGCGGTCAATAAATAGTTTGTCATCGGAGCTCCAGCGCCCGCGTCGCACGCGCGTTTTGTATAGTGTATATAGAATAATACTGAATAAAAATGAGCTTAACACCGCGGCTGTCCTTAAGCCGATTTTCGGATCGTAGCTGCCGTAGAATGAGGTAGTTCGGTCCAAACTCGATGCCATTTGGAACTTTTTCAACTTGCGATTAGCCGCCGCGGCGTTTTTATGAGCACCCCCTAGATCCTGTATATCCATATTCATTTCGCCGCTACCACTAACGTTTCGACACAACGGGGTCAAATTTGTCGCTGTGAGATTATTGGTAGCGATGTAATGTTGAGATAGGTAATTACAATCCACTAATGTGCTATTGGGAGCTGTAGTTGTGAGTGTGCTGTTAAGGATTATTGCAACAGGCTGTAGAGTTGTCATAATGCTCGTTTTCGAAGTCGTGTCTTCATCGTTTTAGGAGTAGATGTAGTTATCCGTATTGATGTATAGTGATATTAGGCTCTGTAAATATATGAATCAAATATTATAAGATTAAAACTATGGATTGCATTGCATCAATATGACTGATATATTGGTAAAAAAGTAACGTGCCTGTTTCATACCATTTTGCTTGGCAATTTGTACTTTGAATGTATTGGATTAACTTAATCACAAATTAAGCATCAAACTCGTTTAACGCTTATGGTTGCGCTTCATTCAAAATATAAAAATATATTGATTATTATGTTTTTCGGTCCTCTATAAAAAAAAAACTCTTTAGATATTCCTTACTAATAATATACATTTTATGGTGTTCCTTCTGTTCATATTATTCTTAATATGGACTGTCTCTTCCTTTTATGCCTCTGAACGACGCACATAACATCTCATGTTACGATTAATTGATGATGATTGTTTGCCAGGGCATCTGGCATATCAATATGAACAAAATTCCAAAAAAAAAAAAAAAAAAAAAAAAATAT
>LQRL01056920.1:0-11049 GCA_001703475.1 Hydroides elegans
ATAGTCATGGAGGTTAATGGAAGAGGGTGACCGCCGGGTGGTAACCGCCGGGGGAGGGGGGTAATGCCCGGTTTTCGTTAATTACACGCATGTTTAATTAATTGGAGTCAAACTGTTATTTCACCACTACTATTGTTGCTTACCGAGGATCTCGTGGAGTCACAGTCAGATGGGGGGGGGTGGAAATGAACACTTAGGTGATATGTTTGTTAGACCAAGTTGCACTAAACTCTTACTTCTAACCTACTCTAATATATTATGAAATGTTGATTTAATCATAGAGACCCCTTGTTAGGTAGCTATTTTGCCATGAAAGAGGATTTGCCACAAAATAGCCTTTCAGTTTGTTTCTGACTTCTTGTGCAGAATCGCCCATTGCCTCAGTATCAGGTTCCATCCTAGTAAACTGGCCCTCATTCTGTGAGACCCCCGGCAAAATAT
This sequence comes from Hydroides elegans, assembly GCA_001703475.1. NCBI lineage: Eukaryota > Metazoa > Annelida > Polychaeta > Sabellida > Serpulidae > Hydroides > Hydroides elegans. The sequence goes on from LQRL01056920.1 coordinate 442, forward strand.
CAGGATCGTCTTTGACAAGGTTATGCAAAAGGCAGCATGTTTTTATTATTTCAGTAATATTTGGCGTAGAAGCATTGATTTTTGTGTGGAAAATCCGGAAGCGCTGTGCTAAAATGCCAAATGCATTTTCAACAATTCGACGTCCCCTTGAAAGTCTATAATTAAAGGCCTTTTTTCCGGGGACAAGTTTGTCCCGGGATAAGGTCTCATTATATGACGTTGAAGAGGAAACGCCTCATCCGCTAGAAAAACGAAGGGAAGACTCTCTTCATTTTGAGCAAGGGGAAGGGGTCTATCTATCGGTATTGAAAGAAGGTGGTTTTGCAGACTCTTTCCTTGGGACGAATTCCTAAATATTCCGCCGTCACTATTGCGGCCGTATGCCCCGACATCTATATACCTAAATTTTGCATGACTATCAACCAAAGCCATAAGAACAACCGAAAAAGTTCCCTTATAGTTAAAGTGAACAGATCCGGTATTCGGCGGTGCAGTTATTACGACGTGTTTTCCATCAATTGCCCCAAGACAGAATTGCCACATATTGTAAAATTCATTCGATATTTCTTGCCATTCATTTGTAGTTTGAGGCATTTTGATGTGTTGATCTGCTAGATTGGTCCGGATTGCCCTGCATACATCACTAATGATCGACGATATAGTGCTCCTACCAATCCGGAAGCTGAAGCTAAGCGACTGCAACGACTCTCCAGTTGCTAAGTACCTGAAATGAATAAAGTTTTTTTTTATTGTTTTGTAGGAAAGCATCGATTGGGGACAATTCCGGACAGACGACCTCAAAGACGGAGGAACCACTTGAGATAGTTCAGAGCTCTTCACAGAAAAAAGAAAAGGAAAAGGGTCGAAGATTGATAAATTGGTGGATGCTATTATGACCTCAGGCAAGGATGGTGATCAAGCACTTGTCGATTTATCACAGAAAAACAAAGATGAGGATGTCCTATTTTTTGAGTCATGCATGGGTAGAATGCCTAAATTTCCCGACGATCAGAGGGCTTGGATTAGATTTAAGATAAGTGAGGTATTCTATCAGGCTGAAGCAAATCTTTACCCTTGCAATGCTCGATCATATCAGCCTCAGGTTAGCCAGCAAATGCCTGCATATGCAAATGCATATCCCTATCAACAAAATGCTGCCCCTTGTCCCCCCAGCAACCATACATGTATGGTAATCCATCATATGGATATGGATCTGCCTATGCAGAGTCTACACCCCAAACTAGCACTTATAGTGGTTGGGATCAATAGAATAATCAGTTATTGATAGCTTAGAAACATGTTCTTTGCTCAAGCTCACAAATAAATGGCATGTTTGAGTTAACACTGTAGTTATCAATTGATGAATAAAATATCAAATTGATTTAACATTGTTTTATTTTGCGTTCTTCATATTTACAAGCTCATACCTTAAACATACTGCCAATCTTTGCTTTGGTGAAATCGAAAATTTATCGCGAACCGCTGAAAGATCGCCCTCTATCTTATCGAGAATGTAGTAAAATTGCTCGGTTGAAATCCTAAATATATACAGTTCATTAGATAAATAAATCACATCACCATTTTGATCATTCAATAAATTCTAAAATCGATTTGAATAAGAACTATATAACAATTTACTTATTTTCATGATGAAATAAATTTAAATACGTACCTAAAGTATGATTTAAACTTGTTCTCGTCCACCTCCAGAGCAGGAAATAGTGTACTAAATACACCATTTTGAGATCTTGTCCTATTTATAGGATGGACTCCCCATCGCTTTTTTTTAGTTTCGAATTTACGTATATTAATGCAGCACATAGCAATTTCCGTCGTTTTTGACGTATTCGAAGTAAAGCTGATGCCGCACTGCTTGAAAACATTTCGTGTTTTATGAACGACGTTCAGCTTTTTAACATATGAATATACATATAATCGCATGTTGACCAACCCTTCTCGAATTCTAGTCATAGCATACCCAAACCAAAACAAAGTATATCTATCTCTTTAATTGTCATATATACAAACAAAAGACAAGTATATGATAGTGTTATAATTGTCCAGTTCATATATCTATGACAAAAAATAAATAAGGATGCTGCTCGTTATATTTCTCTTATTAATGATTATTTGAAATCAGAGTCTCAAATAAAGGTTTTTATCTCAAAAACGCAAAAACGCGGAAAACGCTAATGCCCGATGAACAGTTATTTTTTTTGCCGCAGAAACGCGAAATACCGATGACTGAACCCTTATATTAATAGTCATAACCGTATAAGATGCACCCGGAGTATAAAACACGAGTGTGCCCATGTCAATCAAGAAACCCATACATTTCTAAAATATCCTTTCATGGTGATCGAATTGAATAATTCTTTATTTACTTTGTTGATCTATCATCTTCTCATCTCCATGAGATAATCATTGCGAATAAAAAGTTAATCTTAATGAAAATATTCATGTTGTCTCCCTATACCACCCCCCCCCCACAGTCATATTCGTTTATGACACTTATGTTAAAATCGTTATATTTCGGTTTTCAATGGATTGATTCAATCATTATTGAAAATTGTACTCATTACCTTAAAACAAAATATTCAAGTTACTAATAGGGGCAAGGTTTCATTCAAATATAATTAGATCTTTATCTGACGCTTTTCTTGGCATAATACAAATAGTAAATGCATAACTATCTCTAGAAATAAAGGAAATTCATCAACAAGTGAAACCAAAAATCAACAGTATGTTTATATCTAAAACGCTGAATTTATCTGACGCGTCGTTCACGATTATAATGCAGAGCTGCCGACGCATTTTTTTTAAAAAGTGTATATTAATGTTTGACACGAATGTCCAGTCCCATGATCGTTTTGAATATTGTGGGTCTTGTTTATCATGTGCATCATTAGGGCTACTCCAGAATAAAATTTGGAACTCTGTCATTTTTGTTGTGTTTGGTCTTTGTCATTGTTTGTGCGCTAAGATTTCAAAACTACAATAGCTATTTTGACTTGATTTGGATTTTTTTAGTAAATTTATTAAAAATATGTTTTCAATAGGGTACACTAGAAACAGCACAGGGTGTAGGTTTGATGGTTGGTCCGGTCATAGGGAGTGTGCTTTATGAAGTAAGTCTCTTTTTTCTGTTTTCGTTTTGATTTTAGAATGAATATTGCGGTGATATAGTGACAATAGTGATTTCTATTTTACTAGACTGACAGCATTGTACATTTAGAAACAAATGTTTTGTCGCGTTTTCGTAAAACCAGACAAGGGATGATGTGAATTAAACCACAAGCGCGTTTTGAGTTTCCATAACGAATGCGATGGAAAAGACGGAAAAAAAGTGTGAGAAAAGTATGAGAGCGGTATATTGAGAAAGGATTAATAGAGAAAAATTAAATAGTTTGCATCAAAACAAGATATTTATTTCAGATAGGCGGATACATGATGCCATTCTTCGTCATGGGCACTATTACATTTTTGATGACCGTTATCAGCAGTTTTCTCGTTCCTTCTAGTGGAGGTTTGTATGGTTCAATATATTTTTATAAGATAACTGGGTATTGTAATAAATGAATCTGTGATGCTTTGATATCTGAAATTCAGTTAGACTTCTATGAAGGATTAACAGTAACTTATTTTGGATTAAAACATCAATATCAAAAGTCAAAGTATTAAGATACGGAATGCAGCATTAAGCATATTCAGGTAAAACTGTCAGTGTCTGATATAAATGTACATAATAGAAATTCAATTTTAAAAAGTAAAGCTCTCCAAATAAACATCGCCTAAAATAGATGTGACAGAAGTTTTCAGTGTGAGCGTGCCTCCAGTGAGCTCGTCTTGTCATGGTTTATGGAGTAAACCTCACAATCAGTAATTGAGTCACGACCAGTTTTTGGGTCACTTACTATTATATAGTAGAAATAGCATGAAATTGATATGTTTTACATAACAAATAAAATGATTTTTTATTCAACACATGTATATTCTATTACAAATAGTAAGTGACCAAAAAAACTGGTCGCGGTGAATCAGTTAATATGGTTTTGAGGTCGAGGGGTATATCCAAAGTTTTCCTCCTTTAGAACAGCATCGTTCTACTGAGAGCCGTTGGGCACTGATCAAGTTAGTCACTCGGCCCATGATGTTGTTATGCGGAACACTTCTCTTTTCGACTGGTCTCACTTTTGGTATTCTCGATGTCACATTGGCGCTTCATCTCGCTCAGGTAAACAGTTATTTGCTTATGTGAGCAGTGTCTGGCTTATATGGGCAGTTTTCTGCCAAGTTAGTACTTTGTTGCTTATAAAGGCAATTGCATGCTTAGGTAAGCCATTTCTCGCTTTGATAAGCATTGTGCTGCTTAAGTAAGCAATCTGCTGCTTATGTAAGCAGCCTACTGCTTAGGTGAGTCACTTCATGCTCAAGTAAGCAGCATCTATTTATTGGAAGCAGCATCTTGCTATGTTGAGCAGTTCTAGTTTCTAGTTGAGTAGTTCTAGTTTCTTAAGATATAATTTATTATTAGTATTCTGCTTTAAGAATCAACCATCGCAACCGGTTTCTTATATAAAAATCATTAGAATATAGAGTCATACTTCAGAGTACATTCATCTTATATCTTTATATCAAAATTGAACCCGCTCAATATTTTTTCTTGAATGCATTTCCAGTTTGAAGCCTCGCAAATCGTTACGGGTTTGATGTTCGCATCCGTTTTCATCGGGATCGTTATTTGTGCTCCGCTCTGGGGCCGGTTAGTCGATAGAGTGGTGAGTGGGCTTCAATATGAAAACTGTTATAGTTTCTATCAATGAGTTTCATGGGCATTATTCTTAGTGTTATTCTTATTATTAGGATTAATGAGAATCATAGCACATAATAAAGTAGTTATCAATAGGCTTCACTGTCAAGGGTTCTCAAATGGTCATGTTGTCAAGAATTTTATAAAAGTTTATTAAAGAAGTTAAATAACATTGCTTGAAGTAGTCAGTTTCATACCAATTTGAGTTAAATCAAACAAACTTCTAACATTCTCTTGTTCAGCGAAACACCTTGTCTTGGAAACAAGCTTTAAGATATAATTTTCTTTCTCATTTCTTTTTTATATCACAGCCTCGAGCGCAGTATCCCGTGTTGTTTAGCGGATTTATCATCAGTATTATCATGCTTCTTCTAGCAGGACCCGTTCCCTTCCTCTCATTTTTACCAAGGTGCGTAAACATCTATGGCGTACATGAGCATTTTTGTTTTGAATAAAATAATTAAATTACGCTTTCCTATAAAACATAGAAATATATGAGATTGTGTTGCAGGCTGTTGTAGGAACAAGTTTCATTTTTTTCTCAAATTTTATAAATATATAATTTAAACACCGTTACGGAAGCTTAACATTTATATTTGTCAATACATCCACAAATGGATGGAATAGTCAGTTTCTGGTTTTGAATGTGTATAATTTTGTGGTCATGGATTGTTTTTGTTCAATCATGCATTTGCATATACATGTAAATATTTTTTTCAGTAACAGCCTCATTGTCATGTTGGTGTCATTCCTGCTGCTTGGCATCAGTCTCTCCACCTTTGTCGTCACTTTTCCACTCATCAAAGCATGTACCTTGTAAGTATATTGAACATTTGAAAAAAAATATAGAGGATTGTTTAAGTAATGCGTTAATAAGACCGAACGTGGTTTGCAAAAGAGCTCGTTTTAACATTATCCTAAGAAACTCAAGTGAACCTATTTCCAATACCAATAAAGATCATTGATAACCCTTTTAAAGGAAAATTTAGCAAATTCAAAATCATCTAAAAATTTCAAAAAAAAACCTTGTTTCATAGCACACGGACAGTGCCTCTGTTTGCGCAGAAAAAAATCAAGTGTCTACACGCTGTCCGAATTTTCGATGCGCCCCTTATCGATAGTCATATTAGTTGCTCAGTAGCTATACTATATATTCAACTAATATTACTCAATTGAACAGTTAAATGGTTAATGTAAGAATGAATCAGTGATGTGAATAAACTAAATTGAATTAAATAGACATCCACGGCCCAACTCAAAAGGGACCTGATTTTGTCCGAATATTCTATGCACACGTCTATATTTTTTCAGAGAAATGGGCCTGCAAGATTCAGTATCTACATATGGCAAAATATCAGGTTTTATTGAATCATCTTATTGCTCAGGGTAGATGAATTATCTCCTTTATCAATTAAATAAAATTAATCCATACAATTATGATATAACAAGTGATGTAAAATTAATTACACATTTATTGAATAACAAATTAACTGTATCTATAAAATATCGTGAATATAACGTACGGATTTTTTAAATGTTTTTTTTTTATGTTTTAAGCTTGATTTCAATCAACAACAAGATTATTTTTTCCTCTCCTTTACATCTGTTCTTTTAACTTAAGTATTGTCTTTATATAGTTGAAGGTATTAAATGTCTATTTATAAAGAAGCATCAAAGGGGCCTTGACTTCTTTTTTCCCTGAAAACAAATACTCGTCATCTTGTTTCTTCCACTCTCAAATTTACAGACGCGTGCACTCTATTTACGAGACACTGACTAAACGTCATTCTACATTTTTATTTTAAAAAAATGTATACAAATTTAGAATAAGGGCCGCATCTATGTTATGATTGAGACTGAAATAATTAAAAGAGTGTTTACATAGCTCTGTGATGTCCATTCTTTTGTCACTACATAAAACATATGGGCTGGATGTAAGAAACTTATGCTCGGCAAATTTGATGTTATCGTTTGTAATTCTATCACCTCCTCCCAAAATAAAGAGTTGTGATACAAAACAAATTTATCTATATAAAATATTTAAATACACATATATGTTTTATATGCTTGTTATTTCAGAACATGTATAGGTATCCTGATTGGGGGATTTATGTTCGAAACCATTGGCTGGGGATGGACCGTTGCATGCCCTGCAGGTTTTATGGTTATAGCTGTACGTATCAAACTGTCAAAGATTTAGACCTAGTTATTGCAATAATGTTTCACTATAGTTTTACATCTGTTTTTCATCTGTAGTACATCTAAGATATTAAATGCATGATTTTGTTCATCAACCTACAAAAAATATATATGTATTCCCAGGTATTATTGATTTTTGCCATATTCACATTAACTCATAACATGTTTTGATTTAATTGATTCTAAGGTATATGTTTATATATTTCATCCAAAATATTAATCTTTATTTTGATATGATGATAGATAAATAGACTCATTGAAAATATGTCTTTCCAAAATATATAGAAATAACGTTAGCAAAGTATTTTTTTCAATACAGGTTACTCTTATGGCCATCTTTTTGGTTTATCGTCGTCCTAATTTAAAGACGAAAGGGTCCTATCTCGGCCTTATAGACAGTATACAGGATAGCAATAATAGTCCGTCATCAAAGAAGATAGAACATGTTTTGTGTCCCGAAACGAGAGCATATAAAAATGGAATCGTTAAAACTTTACAAGAAAATGAGATTCACAATAAAGGACTATCGATAAAAACATCAACACTTGAATGAGGAAGTAGAACCTTATGATGATTTGTTAGAGCACGATGGATCAAACGAAAACAAAGATGGATTTATTCAAAAACAGTTAAGGATATTCGTTTACATTTTTAATAAACAGTTGTGTTCATAAGTATTCTAATTATTGTCAAGTTTTCAACAGGTCAATAACATTCTTGAACTTAGAGAAATGTGGCATTATCTTATATTATGAAAAGCACAATCTCTTAATAAATGATGGCTATTAACTCTATGTAAAATCTAAATGATCATGTTTTGTTTCATTGTTTCTCTCTTTCTCATCTAATAATAACCCAGTTTGAAATTTTACTTTCTAAATTGAATATGCTATTATATTGTTTGCTCAAATTTATTGCTCAAGCACACACACATCAGTATGGTTATTACATTTATAGATATTATTAATAAAACTATAATTTTGAATTGGGATTGAGTTTGCATATGTTGTGACTTTGTTAAGAATATTGCATGTTTTTTTTTATCTTGATTGAAGTTTATGATAAAACCTTATCTCAATATATGAGCAAACAAATTATAAATTTGCCTATTCGTATTCTTTATTCATTACTGATTTTGTTTGTGATGAGAGTCCTTTCATAAGTGATTTCTAGGAAACAATTTAGAAGTATCATAAGTACATATGCATGAAAATGTTTGTTCAATAAATTCAGGTTTTAAAAGTCATGCACAATATTTATACATGATATAGAGATACTAAAATATCTTGCAAGTTAAATTTATTGTGAAGATAATGTTAAGTATTTTTCACTCCATTAATTGCCTGGTATATTTTCAATTTATTTACCAAATAGGCATACTTTATTCTTATAAAAATATGAAAACCCTACACAAGGTTCCATCTCTCGGAAGTATGCGCTGTCATATAACAACGTAAACACGTTTTATATACATCGGACAAACCATTCAAAACTTATTAATCTTAAAGATAAAATAAAAGAATTGGGATGATATTATTGGAAACAAGGGATTTTGTTGACGATAAACACTGTGAACATTTGATATATTGAAATCAATACAATTTTAAGAATAAGCATTACAAAAATTATGGTCAAGATATATCAAACGTAAGAACAAAGTTATACCGTGTATCTCAGCGCTATATCAAATTTGCAAAATACCCCCAGAAAGTATGCAATTTTCATTTGTTTCTACTATTCTTACATGGATGCTGTTTAAAATCAAACTTAACTTACCCATAAGCTACGGAGCATGAGAAGCATTCAATTACAATGTGAATTCTTTTTCAATATGCATTGTTTCACCGGGTGGAACCTTTTGAAGATTGCATTTTTTTAGAAGAAAACACGTTCAAGTTTTGATTTATGTTTTCTAATTCTTAATCGAATTCGTGATCGTAAAAAAAACACAGAATATGTATATTGTATTTGATTAATAACCTTTTTAAAATCCTCTTTGCTTATTTCAAAGATAGAATAGTGTTTATTATAGATCTCGCGTGTTGTTTTGGGGTTTTGCAATAGGTACCTTATTTACAATTTGTGACACATTAATGTAAAGGTATACATCGCCTAATGATCCTTTAAAACTGTTTTATTGAAATATGATTTTATATTTTTTGGTGTTTGAAAAATGTGAAAGTACGTGAAATTTCTGGTGGTAAATGATAAGTTTTTGACTTATGTCCATTTTATTTATGTGGAGGGTTTATAATCGGATAGACAATCTAGTAGATTAAACTTAGAATGTTAACGCTGAAATATCAATATAATATAAATTTAGTTGAAATATATATAAAAAAATAACATTTATTATCTTCGTTTTTCAATAGAGATTTCGGGTAGAATTATTTACCTGAAAAGTTTTGTTACGAATATATGTTCAGTTTATATAATAGAGAGTTTGGGCAGAAAATGTCACACCGGGATGACGGTGTTTTGATATGTATATTTTAATCTTAACCCAAAAAATCCAACCACTAAAAATGCTTATCATAATAAAAACATTCATTCAAACTATTTATAAATTCATTTTGTATATTTTGCCACATGTTTGGCATAATAATTTTACTGGATAACTTAGGTTTAAGTCATGATAAATTAGGTTATGATTCAAATATGCTGATCAAAACTCAGTCATCCCGAAATAACATTTTTTGCCCAAACTCTCTAATAATACTCATTGAAAATTGCAAATCAAAAGATAAATATCCGAAAATACATTGTCCCAGTGGCAATTCGAGCTTAAAACATGAAACTTAAAGATAATACATCAAAATTCAATAAATAAGAATGATGTGTGTAACTTTAAAGTTATGCCTAAGTTTCCGTAAGAAATAAACCGCTTGTGGAGGTTGTTTTCGTGAAATGTAAGTACACAAGGATCTTAAGTAATTAAATCAGAATGGCACGAGTGCCCTTAATTGAGAACTACTTCCGGGGTAAACAAAAACATGTCAACCGGTGAGGTTTTAAAATTTTATTTTAATGTTGATTTCCTGTCATATTGCCACATTTAATTTGCAATGTATTGTTTTGATTTTCAGAAGGAGTCAATTCCCTATTGATAGTCGTCATTGACACGAATCCTGTATGGTGGGGAAGTGGTACATCAGGCTCTTCAAAAGAGGTTCGTTTATTATCGCTCACTTACTTTCCTTGTGTTTTGTCCTGCCTCTGATGCTTCCCTTTAACAGGTATTGAAAAATACATTTCTCGTTAAGTGGCATATATAGAACCTTCTATTAACCTAAATATTGATTGACAGCATCAACTTACTCAGTGGAAAATAATGCATTTTTTAACACTGGGTTATCACAGGGTTTAAACGAAATAATGGCAAATATCTGAAGGGGAATATTTCATGGAAGTTTAGGCGTTATTTTCGACAGATAAAATAATGGTGATACTAGCTTATCACTGTTCATGCATCACGAAAACGGATATGCGGCGTTTGACTGGAATCTTAAAATGTGTCCTGTTAGTGTTAAGCTCCAAGCCTTTAAGGGACTTATCCGACCTGGTCTCGAATATGCAAGCGCAGCTTGGGATCCATATCA
>LQRL01056946.1:0-10687 GCA_001703475.1 Hydroides elegans
TTTGTAAAAGAGGGGGGGAATGGTCAAGGGGGGGGGGAAATGTTCATGGGGGGAGTATACCGGTTACCAAACGCTACATATAGGGCGCAACTACATAAGAAAAACGAGCCTTCTAAAATAAAAAAAATATAAGTAAAAAAACTTATTTTGGAAAAAAACGCCTCCAGTGTAACCAATTTTCCTTCTAAAAATCGTTTAAAGACAATAACAAAATGAAAATATACTTTTCCGCTAAAACAAGACATTTTATTGTTTTGTATTGTAATTAAATGAATCAATTGCAATTTAGCTTAAAATAGATGATTTTTTTGTGTCTTTATGCAATCTCGATGTAGCGAGAATGGGTTAAGACAATAAGCTAAGAACCCTCATATTTTCAGAATATGTCTGCCCTTGTGTGTCCTTTAAAACGGCAAAAATTATTTTCAAAAAATTGAAAAAGTTAGTAAGAATTCTTTAATTCTCTAGTTTCTGTGTGTTTTAAGAATAACTCTAGAATCCCTTCTCATCCCATAATACACACGTATGAATCACCAAAAGACGCCACTGGATTGAAGATTTTTTTGTGTTTTTATACAATCTCGGTGTAGCGAAAATGGGTGAAAACAATAAGCTAGAAATTTCATATTTTCAAAATGTGTTTGCCCTTGTGTTTCATTCAAAACGGCAAAACAAAATTCAAAATGCTTGAAAATTTAGTTTAAATTCTTTGATTATCGAATTTTATGTGTTTTTTTTTTAGAATAGCTCGAAAACTATAAATTTTTCTTATTTGTTTGAAACTTTAAAATCCCTTCTCATATAAATCTGTGGAGGGGTAACTTTTGCATGTGTTAAAGCGTTTTACTGTGAAGAGCACCCCACGAGGTGTTCCTCAAAAAAATGTGTTCCTTTTCAAAATTGATCTAGCTACAAACTTTCGAAAAATACAATCTAGCTACAAGAATTTGGGGAACAGCCTTTTTAAAAATCTTCTTTTTTCTACGAATCCCTTTGAAAATTGTATTTTCATATTATTCAGAAACATATGGCTAGGTATTCTTAAATAAAATGTTATGAAAAATTGGTATTACATATTAGTATTTCGATTTCCACTTTTTCACAAAAGGTGTCTCTGAATTCTAGCTGCCTAGATGAGGACAATGGGGCCAGCTAGCTACAAAAATAAGAACATCTTTTAAAAAAAATGTTCTTATGGATTCGATTGTTTATTGTATATTTCACTACAGTATATCAAGACGTTTTATGCTCAAATTAGCACTTTTTGAAAATTATGTAGTGGGGTGCCCTTCTACTTTGAACCGATATTGTCCGATCAGCTCAAAGAATGATATGGCAAGTATTTTATTGCTTAGAAAAACGATCAAATGGGTGTATGAGGCTAAGGTTTATCGGTTTTCATTAGTTTGATTATGTAAAGTTTATATTAAATCACGGGGAAATATATTGATTTTATCAACCAGCATCATTAGCAAAAGACATAAGCATTACGTTTATCATGCCTTATCCATTAAAACAAGATAGCTAGCTGATAATCCATTAATACAAAATGTAAACAAACCCCGAAAAAAATCTCGTTAATTATTGATTTTGTCCCCGGTGAAAAAGTTGTCGCTCAAAGCGCAACCCCTCAGCACCCCTTATAAAGAGAATATAGAGAAACGACAACTATTTCACCGCGACAACTAAACCACCGCGACACCGGTTTCATTGTTTGGTTCGCTCCAGCTTTAACATAATTACAACCATTGAATTCAATTCACCAAGGCTGGTTATAACCGTGAGTTTACACAAATAAGTAATACACAAGGTGCTCTTGTAACTGTACCATCTGCATCTTACTAAGTCTTCTATAAGTTCAATTTCATCTTACATATTGATTTTTAAGCATTTTAAGTTTTGGGAGCAAGAACGCAGAGAGGTCAGAAGCTGATTCAATTTAAATTATAGGCCAATATGTTTACTTTTTGAAATTATAGGCCAATATGGTAACTTTTTGAAGTCTTTCGCTTTAATTAACAGAATTACGAATGTAGATATAAAAACAAACCCACTTATTGTCCAGTGTCTGCATGAATAGGTCGTGGACCACAAGACGTTCTTGCTCGCTAGGTGGTGCCTTAAGCAACGATCCCTGCGCCTGCGCTATTCGCTCTTTCCGGTGAGCTAGCAAATAATAATTAAAAAAAACAGTCAGAATTTGTCGATTTTTTGTTCGGTTTCATCCTGTAATTGCCCTCCATAAATCCGCTTAGAGGGTTAAGAATACTTAAACTCCATTTATTTCGTGAATTATAACTATAAGGGAACTGATACGGTATGACAACAATTAATACGTTCTTCGTTTAATAACAAGACAAAAAATCGGCATCAGAGATTTAAAGCGATTCATGTGCCCGTGCCGTCCCCTCTTTCCGGTGAGCTAGCGAAACATTCCACAACAAGTACATGTAGTAATATATCATAATAGTGATTATCATTATACATAATATCATAGTCCTTATATCTATAGCGCTTTATAAATTTTAACTAAATTGTAAATACACGTATAGATGTATGTCGAAATATGGAGTTTAATATTAAAGTTTTAAACGTTAATATGTATTTAGCAAAAGGAAAGGGGTAAAACATCATGGTGTAAGCATTTGAAGTTTCAAGCATGTATCAATCCATGAAAAGTCATTCAATATGATCACTTCTAAACAAATTGAATCATTAATAGATTAAAACAAGCGCTTTAAATTAAATAAATAATACCTTCGCCCTGGTCGAAATATGCCTTTTCTTCATCTGTTTCTACAATCAGGGGGTTAACAAGTGCTTTTCTGAAAACAAAAAGTAAAATCAAAATAGAAAAGAAATAATATATACATGTCAAATGAAGAAAAAATAGTCAACTCATCATGCACCTTTCCTAAGTCCATATCATTATCTTATCTAGCTTTTTCTTTAAAAAGTGTTCATTATTGAATCATTCATCAAGGATAAGCTAAACATAAGGCCCAAGGATGTTTGTTTTTATTTGCAATGTCGCATAAATTTGTGAAAATAGTGTATCATATCGACCTCCTATTGAACTTAAAGACATACCCCTTGTTCCGTGGGTCCCGGGCTACCATGAGGAAAGTGGCTTCTAAAACAGTCTGGTACTTGTTTAACTCACTCTGCAACTGGATATAATAAACACGAGCAATATGAAAGCAAGAGTAATATTCGCATCGATTGTAATTGTTAACCTTTATTTCAAATAATTATGTTTAAGTTCAGCTAGAAATCAGTTCAGCTATAATAAGGAGGAAATACTAATGCAAGATGCAAAGACTTAATATATGGACCAATGCACATCTAAATGTTTATCGTCGCATCAAAATTGTCAAAAATCTCTGCCTGGACTATATGCATTGTGATCTCCATCGATGTCTGACATTGAATTTTACCGAGCACTCTATTGTATATCATATGAGTATTACAGGGTGACCAGTTTCCAGACAGTTCATGAATCATTGATTTTTCCCTGACTTTCCCTGATATTTTCCCTGATTTTCTCCAAAAAGGTCGATTTTCCCTGACTTTCCCTGAATTGAAAACGAGACTCCGAAATTCCCTGATTCTCCCTGATTTTCCCTGACGCTGGTCACCCTGTATTATATAAACTAAATGTCAAACTCTATACCTGGTCCACGTGCATTGTAATCTCCATCGAGGTCTGGCCGGCCCAAGTTACGTGACCTCGCACCATGATGTCGGCATCGTGCACGATTTTACCGGCAGGGAGCGCTTCAAAAGAAAAATGGAGTTTTGCTTTCTTTCTTTTGAATAAATAAAATTTAATCATCAACATTTTGTACAAACTTTTCCATCAACTCAACCATGCATGGTCATACTTAATAATCATTAAGTGATAATATTAGCTTAATTTTTAATTATTTTTATGTGACAGTATAATTCATGTAGCACGTATGAAAATACATGCTTGCCTTTTAAAGGGCAGCATTTAAATCACCAATCCGATGGCATCGGGATACCTAAAAAAGGATTTCCAATGGCTTCTGGTTTTGAACATTACTAATCACTTTTAACTCGGGTCTATAACCATTTAGGTTAGAACATGTTTTTTTTTGTATTATTCCTTTTAAAATATAATATACTTACATATGCTGTCAACGAAAGCAGTAACGACACTGAGTGGCGATTTGAGTCCGGGCTTATTAGGATCGTCATTGTGCGTATAGCCGATCCAAACTGAAAAAGAAAACACACAATTTTAAATAATATGATTATAATTGGAAGTATTTTAAATAATATTAAATTGAGTACAGCCAATTCAAACTGAAAAACATAAAATTTCAAATAATAAAATTACACATGATGAATTGTCAAAGAATATAGTTTTAAATTAATGTACATGTTGTATTTAAAACGACATTATATTATTAGTATTCTAAATTCCAAAGTTTTAATTCATTTTTTAATTATTAAATTAGCTTTTGAATGATTTTAAGATTCAAAATCATACATTTTTTTTCTATTGAGCCATCATCGTCTAAAGAACTTATACAGAAATGGTTTATCTAAATTAAAATTCACCTGTTATGATAACAACAATTCTTAAACATAAAAAAAATATTTATTATAAATAACAAATTCTCTCAGCTTACATCGTCCGGAGAATTACGTTTTATATCAAATCAAAATTTCGCTGTCCCTTTTTGTAGCGACTCTTAAGAACATCCAGAATTATTATACTTTTTTTAATTAAAAAAACTCAATTTCAAGCGTTAACATGACAACACGATTCCAAATTTTTATTGAACCATGGTTTGAGCTTCCAACGTCTCATGAATATTTCTTAAAATCTCATCTTAAATTTAAAATTTGAAATCAGAAAAATGTGATACTAGCACTTTAAATGTAAAAAAAAAAGATGTTTAAAAAAGAGTCAAACAGTTGATAGTGTTTTCATGCGTTGTTTTTTTTTTTGTAAACAAATTGACTACAAATATATAACATAGCAAAAAAAAATATTTATTTTTGTGATAACTTCAAAAAGGTTTTAAAAGTTACCTGAATTCAATACTCTTTTTTTTTATTGTTGGATTTTATTATTAAGCATTATGCGCATTAGATGGTCTTACATTTCACTACAAGCAAGAAAGTATTAATTTTTGAATAAATGGTTAAATGACGATCATATCGCAAAAACTCGACAATAAATATATAAAAAGGGTGTTTTGTAAAAGACACAATTTCATAAAACTGTAAAACCGCACTTTTTGCTGTGCCTCGATTATCACATTGCAAGTTGAGAGCAGAAGTACATCCTTTACCAAAATTGAATGATAAATAACATAGATAACAAAATTCATTTTCGTTTATCGAAGAAAGACATAGCTTTATATAATGATATGTATATCGTTACATTCTTGATTTTCAAACCGTTTTGACAGGGATGACCTCGTCAAATACTGTAAATATATGTATATGCATGTTAAACGATCTCATCTTTAAAAATAAAATAAAAAAGATAGTAAAAGTGTATTTGAGATATTCTAGTCAAGGATCTAATAATAATTTTGGTTCAATTTGTTATAATTGTCGTAAATCAAAGATTACTAAAAAGTCATTAGATAAGATGATGTGAGAAATTTCTTTCATTTATTTATTTTTTGATACGATCATAACCCCTTTCTAACTAGGTCTACGACGAAGTCCTAGTCGATCTTAAGAGGCAGGAACACGCGACGCGTATGGATAACGTGGAATTGCGCCGGAGCCGCTCGCGAAACGAAAAGCGGGTGGCCCTGGCCAATATGGAGTATTTTGGTGTAAAACAGTTGGACGATGTTGGGCGGTGAGTCGTGGATTCACTATGTAGGAAAAGAGTCTCGTTTTTTGTGTTTGTTGGATAGCGACTGACTGGTAATAGTTAGTAATGATATCATATTACTTAAATAATTGAAAGGTTTGATGCAACTGTAGAGAAGTGCAGTATCAACGTGTGAAAAAAAATCTTTATCTCATTTTAAAAAAAAATCGTTTGGTCACTAAACGTTACAAAAAGCCCATCCGCGATCACTGGGAGTTGACAAAAACTTTGGCCAACTAATATCGCTAGCGATATACGACATTGTTATAGGTTCTATATTTTGCAGAAGGAAGTGAGGTAGTAATGTGGTGCAATTTTATGCAGACCGGTAATAGTTGATATGATGGCTACCTAGCGACATGTCTAACTGCAGTGTAAACAAATCCAATAATGCCTTAAAGCGACTTTGAGTAATGTTTAAGTATAAATAATAAAATATTTTATTGAAAGTACGTGCTTCCCGTACTAGAAACGTGATTTTCAAACCGTTTTGTCAGGGATTACCTCGCCAAATACCGTTAATATATGTATGTACATGTTTAACGATCTCATCTTTCAACAAAAAAAAAAACATGAAAAAAGTAGTAAAAGGTGTATTTGAGATTTTTTAGTCAATGATCTAATAATGTAGCTGGTTCAACCTGTAATTGTGGTTTATTCACGATTACTAAAAAATACATAAGATACGATGATGTGAGAAATCTCTTTAATTTATTTTTTGATACGATCATAACCTCTTTCTAACCAGGCCTACGACGAAGTCCTAGCCGATCTTAAGAGGCAGGAACATGCGACGCGCATGGAAAATGTGAAGCTGCGTCGGGGCCTCTCGCGAAACGAAAAGCGGGTGGCCTTGGCCAATATGGCATTGTTTGGGGTTAAGGAGGTTGACGACGTTGGGCGGTGAGTCGTGGATTCACTATTTAGGAAAAGAATATCGTTTTTTATTTGTGTTACGTGAATAATGACTGATGGTTAATAATGCGTAATGATTTCATATTCAGGAATATAATTGAAGGGCTTGATGCAACTGTAAAGAGTTAATTAAGTGCAGTATCAACGTTTATCTCTTTAAAAAAATCATTTGGTCACTAAACGTTACAAAAAGCCCATCCGCGATCACTGGGAGTTGACAAAAACTATGGCCAACTAATATCGCTAGCGAAATACGACATTGTTATAGGTTCTATATTTTGCAGCGATCACGCCTTGAGCCTTGAAGCAGTGTAGATATTTCTCAGGGATCATAATTGAAATAAAGAGCTTAAATAAATACAGCTGAAATAAATACAGAAGGAAGTGAGGAGGTGATGTGGTGCAATTTTATGCAGACCGGTAAAAGTTGATATGATGGCTACCTAGCGACATGTCTAACTGCAGTGTTAAGAAATCCAATAATGCCTTAAGGCGACTTTGAGTAATGTTTAAGTATGAATAATAAAATATTTTATTGAAAGTACGTGCTTTCCGTACTAGACACGTTCTCTATGAATGGAATGCCATGAGTTTTGGGCCTAGCAATGCCTCTGGCACTTTCCAACTTATGATGGAGGTGATATTAGAAGGCTTACACTGATCACTTTGTATGTGTTGCATATATGATATCTTAATCCATTGTTTACCTATTACAGAACTCCTGGAATATTTAATATTCTACTGTCTATTAGAATTATTAAGTTTTTAAAGGTTTGGAATATTTTTATCTTTTATTATCGTCCACTACATGTGTTATGGAAGTTCGACTAAAACACCTGTCACAACCGCAGGTGTTATTGATATAACGTCATAATGTCATGCTGTAAGCGTGACGTAATCGTGCTGCCGTGTAAGCAACGTTCGGAGTTACAGCTCAAAATTTGGGAATAATAGTCGTGAATTATTATTTGGAATTTAATTAGAGTCCTTCCGGATAGTTTTAAGGTTATTCTGAATAAATATTGTAGCAACAAATTAATACAAATAAATATCATCACATCATAAACCGAATTCAGTGAAAAATGTTAAAAGTGCAGATCAAATATCGTTACAAAAGATTTCAAATTAGGCATCCGAACATTAAAATGTAACAATATTAACAAATGATATACACTACAGTCCAGTTTTAGCTGTCCCTTGATTGTCGAATTGCAAGCTTGGAGCAGATGAGCATCCTTTGCCAAAATTAAATGACAGGTATAATTCAAATATAAAAAGATGTTGTGAGCGTATATAGTTGTTAGTATTTTTCTTTTAATCGTGTATTAAATCATGTATATGGGTCAAACAGTAAATGTCGTTTATTCACGGTGACAAAAAAAATAAGATAAGGTGATGTAAAAAATATCTGTCACTTGCTGAACAGAAACTGATTGGGAGGCTTGGTTGTTTTTTTTTATTTTAGCAGTGGCATGACTGTCCATTTTAACTTAATGAATGTATGTAATTTTACTTTTCATTACAAGTAGTGCAATATTAATAAACATGATATATTATGATGCTTAATGTTTAAAATATCTTAATATTGTTTAACATCAAAATTTTTTAAATAATCAAATAATGTTATATTTATACGTTAATGACAAAAAATTATTGTAATATGTATAAAAAAGTGTTCATGTATAAAAAAGCCTATCACTTGTGTAAATTATTATAACAATTTCTCTGTACACACATTTTTATGGAGCGTTGCCATGGTTTTATCACATTGAACACAAAACCCTGATGAAGAGAGTATCTCTCGAAAATTTGGAAATAAAATATTAACTATTACTATATTTATGAGTTTAAAAAGTGATTTAGATTCCATGTAAGTGGTAACGGGTTTTGGTTTTGAAATTGTGTATCCATAAATCCATCCAATTCAAAGTGTCGACGCCAGGGTCGATCCAGAAGAGAGAAGCTAGTGTACATTAACCGGTAATTGATAAACGAAGCAATGTGTATGTTTTTCTATGTCTATTTTTCTCGTCTTTACTGTACATTGACCGGTAAGTCATGTATTCATTTTTTTAGGAAAAGAGTTGTTATTGTTGTTTGGTTGATACTGACTGATGAGTAACGATTTTATATTGAGGGACATATGGAAGGGCTTGTTGCAACTGCAGAGTGTGAATTGCAGCATTGTAAAAACATTATAGTCAACCTATTTAGTAGTCGATATGTAACATTTTATAAAGAAATGCATTTTGACCCTGGCAGCAGTATCGAAATACTAAGGGTCCTTCAGTCACAACCGAAAATACAGCTATGATTTACAACTTCCCACATAATAAAAAAAAAATATTTTAAAAATGTCAGACGGTCCCCATAATTATTAAGTTTTATTGCGCTATAGTACAACGTTCTACGAAACCTAAGTAATGTCTTGTAATGGTATTTACACCATTTGAACAGGTATGTCCAGATGAAGGACTCAATTATTTGTGTAGAATCAAACAACAATCAAACGAAACTTATGAGTGATTTGCCGACTTATCTATATTTTAATTATGGGAACTAAAAATATATCTTGAATAATTAACTAGTTAACTTTTGGATTTAATAAGCGGTTTGGGCCCTCTATTGCATTATTTTTTCCCCTATAAAATCAATAGGGGAATGAACTACAGAGCGGGAACCGTGAGAAAAAAGATTGATCTCCTCTTTATCCAAACCCACGAAAACTTATTCTTACTTGGATTTCAGCTCATCTCACCCTTCACAATGCTGAAATGGCATTCCATATTCTCATGTTCTGTGAGTTAGACGGATATGCTCCGAAGACGAGGATTTTGAGCGCAGTGCCCATTACCTGGGAGAGTGTTTTATCCAACGAGGCTACCCGAAAAGGCTCATTAAAAGAACATTATGAGAACTCGGAAGATGGACAGCAAATAAGTATTGTATTCAAAAAACAAAAAAAAAGCGAAAAACAAGCATTTAAAAAAAAAATTATTACATATCATAGGAATAACGTCAAAGTCTGTAAAAAGCAATTTTTCAAGAAATCATGAAATTTGGGAAGGCATTTTTAATCCGCCCATCATAGCATACAAACGCGATAATAACCTAACAGATAACCTTGTAAGTGCAAGGGTCTCGTACAACCAGAGTGGTTCTACAACTAAATGTAACAGATCACGTTGTATAACATGTGGTTGTATCAACACACGCTTTAACGACGCTTGGCCCTTAATGGGTTTATCACACCAAGGTTGATTTAAAAAGGAAGTCTAAATGAAATATTTATGCGCTTGAGTGCAAAGAATGTGGTCAACTTTATGCTGGCGAAAACGGCCGCATGCTGTGCGAACGATTAAGGGAGCACCGCCGCAACGTCATCAACAAAACATACGATAATGAGATCGCGTATCATTGTAGAAATGGTAATTAACTATGATGATATGTCGACTTACATTTAAAAGTGATATGTTAGAGCACAAAATATGCAAAAAAAAATATCGCGCAACAAGGCTGTGTTTTGGGTGGTGGTATAAACACCTTCAATTTCGCACAACTTTTGGATTTAATTGTTTCTAAATCATGATGCTATCAAATACGTCTTTTTAAACTTTATCTTATATTTTAAAGTTTTTTTGTATAAAAATAACATTTTTTTTATAAATATTACATTTCTGATAAATTCTAAGTATTATTTTGATGTAATTAAGTTTTGTGTAACAGGAGGTTATATTACTATAGTTAGTTGAAAACTAGCAAACATGTGTATTTGTATGTAGTTGCTATGATAAATTCACAACTAGCAGTTTATAAAATAAAGAAGAAAAATGTTAAATTCGAAATTGTAATTTATAAACAAAAAAATATATTCTTTAAAATAAATTTTAAATATCAATCCATAAT